>CAXARO010001039.1:0-77746 GCA_963971305.1 Arcuatula senhousia
AAACCTCTTACTTTAGTGCTTCCATTATTTGAATACTCTATATTGATGCAGTCTTATCTATAGATAATACTTATGGTAACTTGCTATCATTGCTAAAATTGAAATGGTCGCAAAAAGACCCGCAACGGTGCTATGATAGTCGGTAAAAGTTTATTAAGGATCGCCAACATCCTTGAAGACAGGGAAAGTGGGATGTGTCAAAGATAGTTGAATGGGTGTACCCTGTCATCTTGTGCCCAGCATGCTAGAGACTTTGGTTATATTTTGTAATTATTTATTGAGATAACCTGGTGTAATTTTTTTTTCGACTTTAAAACTTTCGTAAGCGTTTTTACTATTGTCATTTTTAAGCATTATAGCGACCAAGCATGTCGGTTGTGTGTGATGACACTATATTAAATCAGTATTGTTTGAAGTGTTGTGTCGGATTTAAAATCGATATGTTTGGTTTGTTTACATCAGTCAATTGATGATTCTCAGCTAGCTGTCAGTAATAGCAAATGTTCTATAGAGAGTTCCTTTACCGTCCTTTCGTTTGTTCTTGTTGTGTTTTGTCTAAGGCTCTCTTACAGACTGAATTTCTTCAGGGACTCGTAAAGAACAAGAGGATGAAAGAGGCAAGGTCAATTAATCTTACATTCAGATATATTGATGATGTCCTTTCTGTCAAAAACACTTCATTTGGTAGATGGATTCCTTCAATATATCCTCCAGAATTGGAGATTAAAGAGACCACCGAATCAAATTGCTTTACGTCTTTCTTGGATTTGCACCTCGAATTTGACCCAGGTGGTCATCTCAGTACAAAAATTTACGATAAAAAAGACGATATTAATTTTCAAATTATTAATTTTCCTAATCTACAGAGCAAAATACCTACTTCCCCTGCATACGGTGTTTATATTTCACCACTTATTCGATATGCCATAGCTTGCACACATTTCACAGATTTTTTTTATCAGACACCGATTTCTTCGTGACCGACTTTTGGAGCAGGGCTATAAGAAAATACGTCTCATACGATCCCTAAAAAAATCTTTCTTCGTTATCAGCCACTAGTAGAAAAGTTCAAAATTGAGT
This sequence comes from Arcuatula senhousia, assembly GCA_963971305.1. Lineage (NCBI taxonomy): Eukaryota > Metazoa > Mollusca > Bivalvia > Mytilida > Mytilidae > Arcuatula > Arcuatula senhousia. Next base: position 1,081 of record CAXARO010001039.1, read on the forward strand.
TAAAAATATGGTGGTTAATTGTTTTAATTAGTGTTTGACTGGTCTGCTGTACTGAGATGATCACCTTAATTATCCTATTGTATCCTCACAACTATGTTGTGTTCTATGGTCATTACCGGATCCTAAGATCGCAATGGAAGAGGGAGGTTTGGCGCCATAAAACTTTTTTGGAAGTGCCTGCATCAAGTCAGGACCATTGCGATCTTTAATTCTTCTGGTTTTGATTACAACAGAATTCGAGACGAAAGCTTCTGTATTTTGTTCATGATAATTTTCATATCCTACATGTCCTATATGTTCGACTTATAAAACCTAATTCCAAGAAAATTTACAGTGTCACACTATTTTACGTTACTATATATTATGGATTACAGTATTCTATGTTACTTTATATATTAAGGACTTGAGGATCGCAATGGAAGAGGGAGGTTTGGCGCCATAAAACCTGGTTTAACCAACAATTTTGTTTGAAATGCCTGTACCAAGTCCCAAGGACCATTGCGATCTACCGATTCTCCGGTATGACTGATTCGTTTTTGTCATTTTCTCTGGACTATGAGATTGATCATTCAAGTTCGGTAGTTTTGTTATTACCTTAATTCTCAAATGATTAAAAAAACACACACCACATGCAAATGAAGAGCTTGAAACCACAAAATGGTTATTATAATCGGATCCCATATATGACTATGATCAACCTTTACCTGTTGTTGAAAGTTTGTAGTATAGATAACCCTAGGGTGAAATTTACACGGACATTTCCATAAATAGCTTTGATAAAACGTCCCTATTCACGTTCGTGTTTACCGGTTTTGTCTTTCCTTTTTTAACGTTTGACATTCTAGTGACCCTTTGATACCCCTTAGCTTTTTATACTTTTTATACTTTTATGATAAGCGAAGAAAGTTTATTTTAGACCCCGTTTTGTAGTTGCACTAATTTAAGCTTAGACGACCAATCTTATTTTATTTTATTTTTTAGAAAATATGAATTCAGAAAACAAAGGCGGATCAAGAACCGGCGTACCGCCCCCCCCCCCGTTTGACAAACAAAATTTGGTTAGGAACTGTATGAAACAAGAGGTCTCAGAAGGTTTTTTGTCATTGCGCCCCCCCACCCACCGTTTGAAAATTTCTGGATCCGCCACAGGAAAAGGTGTGTTTTTATTGTTTGTGATTCACGACGAGTACACCTTTTAAAACGTTAGCTGTAAACTATATATGCCATGTGTCTTGTAGTAAATATTTTATCATTTTATATATTATATACATCTATGTATAAAACCATATCAAAAGTTGGAAAAGTTCGGGAGTTGTAAAATAAACTTTTAGGACGACAAACTTGAAAATTTATATTCAATAATTCAATTATTATTTTTTTGTTTTTGTTTTATGGAATTATTTACACTCACCTTGCAACAACGAAGATATCATACGATTTTAACTTTAACTTCTCTGCAGATAAATTAGTTAATCACAATTAACGCTAAAAATAGACCTGATGTATTTTGTTCTTTGTACCGCTGATAACTTTAAAAAAATATTTCCTTCATACATTGGGCGATAATACATCTATCAAAGTTATTAAAATTGTCCATTCGAAAAAAAACACTCAGTGTTTAAATGAAACGTTTTTATATGAAAAAGTTAAGTTAAATCACCTATTTCGGTTGAACTTATTTAGAGAAAATATGTTTTGTTTCTGTTTACATTAGTAATTGTAATATTGTAGACATAGTCAAATATTTTTATTGTCAAAAGACGCCCATGATACTGAGCAGGATATACAACATATGAAACACAATATTTGAAGGTTAGCACTGCTGGTGGAGTTTTAATTCCCCGAGGTTAGCCCGCTCCGGCACCAACACTTTTGTGTTGGAGAACACATCAAAGCTTAAAATTATCCGTTTAAGTTTCAAAATTGTCTAACCCTAAGGTTCTTCCTACCTCAGACATAGGTTGATCATCTTAGTAATAATTTGGTTCCCCATTTTGGTAATTTTGGTTTTATAGTTTTATGCTCTACATACATGACATAATCATATAGTGTTTGGCATTTTGTTCTTTGTACAGATGATAACTATTTTTTTTAAATATGTTTCCTTCATACATTGGGCGATAATACATCTATCAAAGTTATTAAAATTGTCAATTCGAAAAAAAACCACTCAGTGTTTAAATGTAACCTTTTTATATGAACAAGTTAAGTTAAATCACCTATGTCGGTTGAACCAATTTATAGAAAACAGTTTTTGTTCCTGTTAACATTAGTAATTGTAATATTGTAGACATATGAAACACAATATTTGGTCAAATATCACACTTATGAAGAGGATACGTCCATTACTGATGTTTTTCGGCTAAAAAAAGCACAATGAACAAAGGTCATGAAGGTAGAAAGAAGTAAGAGATATAATTTAACCATCCAGCATCAAATAACACCGTTATCACCAATGTAAACTTCATCGAAAGTTGAGTTCAGTTGCTGGGAAGTGTTAGCAGCAGTTGTTCATATTTCTTCCATAATTCATCTTCGAAACGTAGAGTTATTAATGTTTTTAGCAAGATACTGATCGATAGTTATGGAAACATTGTGTGTATCAGCCTCAAAACCTTTTTATCTTCAGATTTGGATGGACAGCCGAATCTATCGCATTCAACCTTTGTCGAATACACGTAAGACAATGACACTAACATAACTAATACTAGTACTTGTATATACATGTACCGGAAATATAGTTTACTGGTTCATAGAAAACATGAAACCTTTTATGTATTTGTTTAGAACAGACTGGACCTTAACCGGAAGATGGTAGCTTAAAATCAAACACATGGTTATCATTGCATCTTTTTTCGTGCCTTCTCTCACGAAATGTAAGTGTATATATGGGTTTGTTTTGCTTTTTTGTTAATGAATTCCATCTACTTTTATTGGAAACTTGTATTGCGACTTATATATAACGACAAGCAGGAAAGGCTTACCTATTCACAGCAAAAGAATTAAAAATATTTTTACTTTCAAAAAGTTATGTTCATGGTACCTCGTTTTATTTTGTGGAATTCCGATATTTCAGTGACACACTTTTTGAAAGTGTAGGTTTATTAAGGTTTTATTGCATTTACGTAAATTATGACAGTCGGGCAAAACAAATTGTTCATAATGACACTTACATGTCATAGTAGACTACTGGAACAAGCAAGAAAAATAATTGACTATTATAATGCATATAAGTAAATCCAAGAGAGGAATTAAACCTTAAAAAGGGGGATATTTGAACCACGCGTTTCTTTATTCAGGATATTAATATTAATGAAACAAGGTAATGGAAAACTAAAACTTCATACCAGTATATCTGACATGGCCTTGTCATTCTGCTAGAACCTTTAGTAGTTGGTTAATATGACGACTTGTAAGTTTCAAGTGTTGTTTTTTTTCTTCCAACTTGTAACTATTTGTATTAGACTTGAATAGCTTATTGTTCTGATCATGGTAGTGCTTTTTATATTTTTAACATTTTTGTTTTGCCCATAATCAGATTGAGACTACCATTCGTATACATGTATTGGCCTTTGGCTGTAAAAGTATGAAAATCGTGTCCATTGTTTATCTATTTATTAGTTTGTTAATGTGTTATTCTATAATTATACAGTCAGTAAGATTTTTGTTACATACATTTCAAAGTTTAATTATCATGATAATACCAAAGGACAAGGGACAGTAAGGGCCATATTTGGCCCCCCTATTTAAAGAAAATCAAATTCAAAGTAAATGATTTAAATATCATTAAGGTTTCAAGTAAGATGATTAAACTTTTTGACAATGGTAAACATTTTCCATCATCTACTCTAATTTCAATTTTATAGAGGCTTAAAGTAGGCCAAAAGTATCAAAATCGTCGAAATATGTCATTTTTCATGCTTATTTTGTTATTTTTAATGACCAGCGACAACGTAGACCATGGATTTCTCAACTGATTTATAACCATTTTATAGTGCAAATAAAAGTCCATAAACAATAACTGTGGTCTAAGTAGTCGCTGGCATCTAAAAATTGAAAATATTACCCAAATATTGTCCATTTTCCGCGAATTTGAAAGAAATCCTACATATTCACCATGTTCTGACAAGCAATTTCAAATAATAAACATAAAAAATTCTGATAAATTTAGTTGTTTTATCTTCTTCATTCATTTGACTTAATAAATAACAAAAGGACTTTTCTCTAGATCAGTTTTCTATTTTTCAGTTTTAGAGGGGGCCAAATACGGGCCTTACCGTACCTTGTCCTTTCAAATTATTTTTTCAAATTGCGCTAACATGTTGTAACTTACATTAAGCCTTAAGTTCGAAAAATTATCAATGTCAAAATTTTACTATTTCTTTTTAATGACATACACAAATCCATTTTTCTGGGAAGCATTACTCCTAGCGTGCACATTATGTCGATTTGCGGATGAGATCCCTTTCAGCAATTTATTCTCAGCTTTCTTCATATTTGACGTTGGAGCGAAATAGCACATGGAGTAGTCATACTTGTTGCTATAATTCGACATTCGCTGTTTAACATCATGCGTGCTTCCAACTCTAACATCTTTTGGCTGCTGTTTAATCATCCCAGAAAGGCTTCTTTGGGTTGTAGATCTTGGATTGACACCTATAGCTCCACCTCTATGAAAATAGTCAAAGACTTTATATTTCATAATTTATGATTATTTTATAGTGCATATCTAAATAAGTAGCTTAAGCCGATATAGGTTGCGAGTTTATATTTTTGCATCTAATATAATTCAAATTTATTTTCAAATCAAATATTTAAAATGATTTAATTTGTTGTCTTATTTAATTCATGATATTTATAGAAGCCTCTTCAACGTCCAATGTTAACTATCTGCTTTACACCTATCTTCTTGAATAAGACAAATAGCGGATCATAAAACGTGATAGTGAAGGTGTTGTAGAAATAGACATTAAAATGGAATTTTTTTTCTAACAAATTCATATAGAAACCGATATGATTTACAGGAAGTTGAACAAATTTGGCACTATTTATCATAAAATGTAAAGGCAAAATTACGCCCGGGTTAACGTTAAATTGTGAAATCGGTTAGGCAAAAAACAAACAAACAAGAATATGCCAAAGGGGAAGGGAAGTTTTGACCATTTTGGGGACTTTTTTAAAGGGTGCAACATCGATTTGTCCTAAAAAATAAATGAAGTTTAGTGGGTATTCATTTCATTCTATTTTGTTCATCATTAAATATAAAAGAAACTATTTGCAAGATTTATCATGGATACACGGTTTTGTAATTTTGTGATTTTTAATTTAAAAAATGTATATCGCAATAATTTGTTTATTGCATGAATGTGCATTCTGCGTTTGCTGACCTGTGTACAACTGGTAAGAAAATACTTTTCCACACACGAAAAAAATAATATAAGATCTTCATAAACCATTTCGGTACCAAAATGTATAGTTTATAACCTTCTATATTAGTATCCCAACATTAAAAACAGGTACAGTATGTTTTAGTATTAGAACAAAAATGTTGAAGGCTAATGTTATGTTGCCGATAACTAAAACCGAGTTTAACGATAACAGATTTGACTTTTAACCGCGCTGAAGGCTACATATTTTGTTTCACCGTGCGTTAAGAATATGAAATTACTGTGAAACAAAATACATTTGATGAATGGTTACAGGGATCGATGAAAGATAAGATTCCTTGTTAACTATTTTGCATGAATCTGACCAGGTAAATACTTTTTTTTTATAAATGCATGATAAAACATTTGTCAGATAAATAATAAACAAAATCTAATGAAATGAATACGTCATTCATTTGTAAGCACAAATCCATGTTGTACCTTTAAAAGAAGACCCAAAATAGCATAAAATTTTCTTACCCCTTTGGCATATTCTCAATTGTTTATTTTTTTACCAAATTCACGAAAACCACCGATTTTTTATCCCACGTTACCAAGGATTAATTTTCTTTTTGTATATGTCGATAGAACAGAGTGTCTTCCAATATGTACCTGTTTTACAAATAAAAAAATATGTCTTGAGTTGTAATTATACAACATTCATACATATTTTCACCTTATCTCACACACAAAATATATCCTGATTAATATATGTAATAGTAAAACAAAATTCACACTAGAATTAGATTATAAACTCTTAAAAACTTTTTATTGAAATCAGCAGTTTAAATCCAATTTAAAAACCTAACCTTCTCACTGAAGAAGAGGCTTTCGGGGCAGAAGTTCGGCTACTCTTTGCGTTTGGCATCGTTTTCTATACGAAAGAAAGGTAAACAGTTTTTAAAGCAATCTGACAAAGTGACAACAACGTTTCGTTTTAATTATCACATATAAGTGTGATATCGTGAGCCTAGGCGTATCAACTGGACCTATAATTTCAAAACAATTATAGATTCAGTTGAAGATTATGTAAGAAAATTGTGTTCAAAAGAACGGAAGAAAAGAGTGACATTTTGTCATCAGAGTAGGTTAAAGCTTTGGGTCATTGATTTTAAAAAGAATCAATTATTTGAATTGCTCAATGAGCACTAAAGCAATTTCAATTTTTAACAACGCTGATATTGCAAAGACATTGTCCACCTTACATGAAAAACATGTTGTTGTACCTGCAGACAAAGCACATAATAACATCATTTTTGTGTGCAAGAAGCATAATATTGATTGATTGACAGCTGAATTATGGTTTTTTTTTACCAGCAACAGCACCACATAAACAGCTACATCACTGTTTAAGGAGTAAATTATTGACAATCACATATCTGTCATTTCCTTTTTAGGGCTTCTCGATGGTGCGTATAATGATGACCTTTAATTTGTGTATTGGATTCCGAAATTATACAAAAATCAACAAAAAACAGCGTTTAATTGCAGGGTCATCAAATGTACCACTAAATCTCTTTCAGTTATGTTGACTTCAAATCTGACGGCAATCAAATCCGGCCTCGAAAAATATAACGAACGGTGTTATTCTAGAAATGGTGTCGATCAAACGTAGATCCTGAAGAATTCGAAAGAACTGCTGGCGATTCTCAGCTCTGAGTCAGTTTCATCTTGCAACAGCATCAAGACTTTCGATTTCTTAACTCTGTACACTTTTCCAGATGAAAAGTTCAAATCACGATTGGCACAACTGATTAAACGCATTTTTTCAATAAGAATGGAAAACGCAGTTACAATTATGTGGTAGTCCGTTATACTAAGACTTACTTTGTCATCAATGAGTCTAAGGAAAACAAATTCACAGAATATTAATTGACATGCTCAATTTCCTTATCGAAAACATATTTGTTCAGTTTAATTGGTGGACGTGTTTTTCAGCAAACAATAAGGATTCGACTGGGCTCTTATTATGGACCATTGCTTGTTGATTGTTTTCTTCATTAGTATGAATCAAATTTCTTCTCAACAGAAAAGATCGTAGGCTGGAGCTCTCTTTTAACCTTACTTTCCGTTGTATTGACGATGTCCTTTCACTGAACAATATTCGATTTGGTGACTTTCACCATCTCATATGGGTCCAGTAACTTGAAATTTAGGACACAACTGATTAAAGGAGGTCTGCGTCTGCTCAAGCTAATGGAGTTTACGTATCACAATTGATTCGTTATTCCATAGCTTGCGGGACCTACATCGATTTTCCTGACAGAACGCCTGGTTTGAAGGAAAAATTTCTAACACAAAGTTATGTTGCTCCTCGGTTGCTGTCTTATCTCAAGACATTTTACTGCAGACACAATGTTCTCGTTAACAAATAAGGGGTTTCTATTTTGCAGATGAGTGCAGATGTTGGTTTTGTCATAAAGCTTTCCTTTGTCTTTCTTTACAGGATTGTCGAATCCGGTAAATGAGGACAAAACAAAATCTTATGACGAACCATTGCAACATCTACACTCATTTAAGTGATAGCCATCTATATTATTTGTATATCTTTTTTATATTTTGTACTTTCGGTTTGTTTTTTAAAAAAATCATTTGTGAAAAAAAACGTTTAATTATGTCCTTTTTAAATTTACGAGATATTATTTAGAAAATATTTTTTTCAATCAAATGTTAATGCATTTATTTGTGTCTATATTTTTGCAAGTTATTAACACTTACCTTTTGTTAAAATGCAGAACACATCCAATTTGAAATGAGTTTTACTTTTAAATAGTCGGATACCTTTCTACCCGATCAAATGTACACTTGTGATAGGATGTAGGGTTGGTTTAGTGGTAGTTATGGGCATAAAAATAGATTGCAAAAGTATACGGAAGTATTTTTAGAGAATATTGTTAACTATTTTATTATCTAATTGTACGTTTTAGGAGCGCGTTATAAATATTTATTGCAGTACAACTTTTGTGCTCACAGTCAGGTTGTCGCCAAATATGTTGTAAAATAAAAAGGTCCCATAACATTGTATTTGCTTCTTGTTCCCTTGTGTGAGGCTTTTATCTGTCACGTTGTATACATATTAATAAATTCACATGAGGAGTACTTTACACATATATTTTAAGCGATATTTAAGTATTATATACAAATCAATATCATATAAAATATATTTACTGGGCTATATATTTTTATTTGTATAAGTTCATTTATAATGTCATCTTTTTTGTACACTTACATTGGTATTATAGCAAAACATAACATCTTATGTTTCCAAATTAGAGACCAATGGGACACATATCAGAGGAAAGAACATGATTTACAGAAATGATAAGAGACTTAATTAAAATGTCATTTGTTCAGAGAACAAATGTGAGGTCTTTCCCTGTCATATGTTTTTGTTATGGTATTTTATACAAGTACTAAAGACATTTGAGTCACTTTGTTTATGACAAGATGTTGCCAATTATTGTGATATGGGCTCCAGAATGAAGATCAGGGGGCCTAGAGTCAGAAAAAGTATGGTTGCTAAGGACTTTTATGTTGGTTGCTATGGACTAAATGTCACTTCCGGTTGCAAAAACTTACATCTAAACTCAGAAAGTAGTCTTGTTTAAGAATATGTATGGTTGCTATGGACTTTTCATTAAGGTTACCTTGTTGCTAGGGAATGACCTTGACCCATGACCTTTGACCTCTGTTTCAAATTGTAGCTCTTTACATTCTGATTCATTTAAGTATACATGTTTACTATACTATCTGTTATGGTTTTCAAGTTATGGGCAAAAAACGTGTTTCGCGAAACTTGTTTTGGCCGCCATTTTGAAACCGTTTAACCGAATCATGTACTGTTTGGGTTCAAATTGTAGGAAATTCAATTCTCTTTCAAATAAAACGTATGTTTCATTCACCATCTTTTACGGTTAAAAAGTTATAAACAAAAATCGTTTTAAAAATAGGAATCAAGGGCGATAACTCAAAAACGACAAGTTTTACGCTTTCGCACCTGAAACACTTTTTGTAGATTTCGACATGGCGAACACATTTCCCATGTATTGTCCGCTTCAATTTTGTACGGTTTAGGTGTTATTTCCTAAAAAATGGCTGCCCATAACCATTCGACTTTGGTCTTAAATTGAAGGACTCTTAATGACGGTCACAAAAAACCCATATGTTTACTATATTATCTTTGATGGTTTAAAAGTTATAAGCCAAAAACGAATAAGCCGAAACGCGTCAAGGGCCATAACTCGAAAACCGTTTGTCGTACAGTGTTCGACCCTTTATATCAAATAAAGGTCTAAATGAGACGAGTATTTTCCTCATTACATGTCTGCTTCCATTTTGTATGGTTTTTGAGCTATACTGCAGACAAGGTGTACCATGACCTCTGACCTTGAGATTTGACCTTTGACCTTGACATTTTTAGATGTAACATATGTCACCTAGGACGATTGGTGAAGGTCCCAAGTCTCTAGGACAAACCGTTTTGAAGAAGAAAAAATTGATGAGTCGTGACACTTTTCGGGTCAAAAACTCGTAACCAGGAAGTTGATCGAAAAAAAAAATTTTGCGTGACGAATGATGACCAGGAGTCTAGCAACATTTTCCCTGCTTCAGATTTTTGATAACGCTTACGGTTTCTGACTTTATCTGCAGACAGGGTTTTTGGGGTCCGGGCAGATAACTCCGTTACTAAAAATAGAACGGTTTTGCAGGCCGACTCAAGTCGAGCCCTGGTAGTGTCGATTAATAGTACTAATTTTCGTAATGATAAGTCGCGACACTTTTTTGACATCTGCGGCAGAAAAAAAAATAATCATAAGAAATACAGTAAGGTCTTTCCTTCTGTGGAAGGGAAAGACTTTAATAATCATAAGAAATACAGTAAGGTCTTTCCTTCTGTGGAAGGGAAAGACCTTAATTAAACGGTTAACAACATTATTCACATTTAAAATGACAATAGAAAATAAAGGAAAAAATATGAATAAATACTAGTAAAATGTACCATATGCTTACATTTATATAAGTAAGTTAGAAGCAGTACATTGAAAAGAAGGTACATGGAGTAAATAATAATGACACAAAAATACAGATACAGTTGAAAAGGAGTAACTTTTTTCATTGCTTTCATTCATACTAAATGTAAAAATAAATCCTAAGTGAGGACCAAACAAAGCTCGTATCATACTGTAGGTTTTGGGTTTAAGACGTCCCATATAGAACCGATTTTAGCAGAAATTGTAGCTAGATATCAATGGTATAGACGTTAACATGCCATTAAGGTTAACCAGGACAGTTTGAACCTTTTTGAAGAAAATCTAGGACAAATAAAGAATAGTAGGACCTTAATATTGACACATCTTATTATATTGACACACTTTTTAAGTTTTAAATAGGGAAGCTCTTTAGGTACATTTTGTTCCGTTCAAAATGGATCTTGCATAAGGACAAATATTCCTATTGTTCCTCTCAAATGCCATGTTTGCGGACATTTTAAGTTAGAATATGATTAAATGTCGCATGACATTTAAGGAGAGGATGTATATAGGCTATGCCTGCTATCAAATCATATTCACTTTTGTTGAATAAAATATGTTTAAAATAAAATGTCGCATGAGATTTGAGGCCACGTGAAAGGGTGTAAATAAAGGTAATAACAAAACTACCGAACTTGAATGATCAATCTCATAGTCCAGAGAAAATGGCAAAAACGAATCAGTCATACCGGAGAATAGGTGGATCGCAATGGTCCTGACTTGGTACAGGCATTTCAAACGAAATGGTGGGTTAAACCAGGTTTTATGGCGCCAAATCCCCCTCTTCCATTGCGATCTTAGGATCCGGTAATGACTATAGAACACAACATAGTTGTGAGACACAATAGGGATATTGAGGTGATTATCTCAGTACAGTAGACCAGTCAAACACCAATTAAAACAATTAATTATCATATCTTTTAACTCAATTTTGAACTTTTCTACTAGTGGCTGATAACGAAGAAAGAATTTTTTTAGTGATCGTATGAGACGTATTTTCTTATAGCCCTGCTCCAAAAGTCAGTCACGAAGAAATCGGTGTCTGATCGAAAAATCTGTGAAATGTGTGCAAGCTCTGGCAGTGATATTAACCTAAAATCGGCTGTGTTCAAACACGGAAAAAGCAAAACTAAAAAGCTACAGAAATAATCATGAAAATTATATAAATAATCAATAAGGATTTATTATATCTGGGTCCTGCTACGGTTTATTTTTTTAATTCTAAATGAAGTCTTTGCTTTACATATACTGAAAAATTGGTCTTAAATTAAACCATTTTCAGGTAAACGTATACATGACAATAACGGTGGCAGAATGTGGCCATGAGAAAAAAAATAATATCATGTTCCCTCGTGATACCATCACGTTCCCTTAAGATAGCTATTGCGTTCCCTAAAGATAACATCACGTTCCCTCAGGATAACATTGCGATCCCTCAAAATGATTAGTGCGCTCCCTCAAGATATTTATCTCGTTCCCACACGATAATTATCTCGTTCCCTCAAGATAACATTGCGTTCCCTCAAGATAACACCACGTTCCCTCAAGATAACAAAAACGTTCCCTCAAGATCATTATCGCGTTCCCTCAAGATAACATATTCTTGAGGGAAAGCGATAATGATCTTGAGGGAACGCGTTACTATCTTGAGGGAACGCGGTAACTGTTTTGAGGGAATGTGATTTTATCTTGAGGGAACGCAATAATTATTTTGAGGGAACGCAATAACTATCTTTAGGGAACGCAATAACTATCTTGAGGGAACGTAATAACTATTTTGAGGGAACGTGATGTTCTCTTGAGGGAACGCGATAACTATCTTGAGGGAACGCGATATTATCCTGAGGGAACCTGATGTTATCTTGAGGGAACATGGCCGCATTCTGCTACCGTACTTAATGCCACATCTCATGATGGAAATTTTTTGTGGTGCAAGACATACATGTATGTCATGCATATAGATGTTGGTCTGTACTTATTATATACCTTTGCCTTTACACAAGCACTTAAACTTTGGTAAATTTTGTGAAAAAAAACGAAGCGGGAGAGACCGTGATTGTTCTAAAAACCAAAACTTACACATTTTCATGCATGACGCATTAGATGTGTAACTAGTTCCGTACCCGGACCAAGATTGGTCAAATGTTTAATTTTAGATCGAATAAAATCTCCAACCCTCCCCCGACGACATAAACTCACTGTATTAATGGATTAATAAGGTAGTATAAAATTGCATTCAAAAACAATTACAATAATATTCACTTCAACAAATGTACCGCATTTCCACTAATTTTATGTAACAAATATATTCACTTGGCCATAAGTTATGATTTTACACCAAGTGTCTTCTCAAATTTGTATTTTTTGAAAAACGATAAGTTAAAGTTAATCAAATTACAAGTAAATACTAACTTTAAATCAATTTGAAGACATGTTTGCCCTTGTTTCTTCAATATTGTACATTGAATGTCATGAGATGCCAATATGAAAATTGTAGACAAAGACCAGGCAAGCTGATGACAAAATAAAAATAACTTTGTTGTCATTTGTATTTGAGTTGGAAAGCATAACAATTTCAAGTGCAAAGTGAGAGTATGTGAAATTTAAATTATAATATAATTTGTATTTCACACATGTGCACTTTGAATTGTTGTATTATAATTGCTTATTACTTTCTCTGTAACTATGTCATATAGTTTTGTGAGAATAAACTTCATTCATTCATTCATGAAAACCTTTTGGAAGAAATGAGGTCAGCATTCGTTGATTTGAATCCAATGCATTTTTGTAGAAATGAGCAAAAGATTTGCACTTCCTGTTGAATGGAGATAGTTAGTTTAGGACATTGGTGGCAGTTTTAATGCGTAAGCATTTTGTTACATCTTTATGTCGACCCTTGGGTTATAATTATCGATTATCTACCCTGAATGTACTACGCATGCGCATATGATCTTAAATTGCTTTGTCCCGTTAAGGTCGTTTATTACTAAAGTCTGAAATACCTCAATGAACCCATCAATTATGTGATCAACCGTTATCGCGCACGTCCAGTCTACTCTTATTAGAGATTACCACGTGATAGAAATACAAAAAAAACGGGCTGATTTCTAGAGATTTTTTAGATAAATTTGCAATCAGAGGAAAAACTTTCTAAAACATTGAATATGAGTTCTCAGCATGAAAATGATACAAATATCCCTTATTTTTAAAATTAAGTGTATGTTATACGTTTTTGATCGTTATCAATTCCTATGGCACATTAACAGTAAAACAAATGTCTATAAGACAAGACAAAACAAGGAAGACATACAGGGAAAATTAAAGATCGCAATGGCCCTGACTCGGTACAGGTATGTAAGAAGAAATGGTTGGTTAAACCAGATTTTAAGGCGCACCAACACTCTCTTTTCCTTTGTGATCTTTGGGTTCGGTAGTTACACAGAACCTAACAGGTTTTTGATGACAAATTAGGGATGCTAAGGTGACCATCTTAGTACATCAACCCGCCAAAAACACTAATCAAAGCAAGAAGTAACCATTTCGTCTAACATGATTTTGATTTTTTATATCAGTGGCTGATAACGAAGAAAGAATTTTTTTAGGGATCGTATGAGACGCTTTTTTCTTATAACCTTGGTCTAATAGTCGGTAACGGAGAAAACGGTGTCGGATAAAATAATCTGAAAAATGTGTACAAGCCCTGGCATATCGAAATATAGACACTGTATACAGGTGACGTTGATATGTTACTTTCCAGGTAAGGAAAAATGAGTGATACTTTATGTGCATAGAATGTGATATGTTACTTTCCAGGTAAGGAAAATGAGTGATACTTTATGTGCATAGAATTTTCACGTAGTGTCCTATAAGTTCATGAAGTTATAAACATACAAATATCTATGAATCTATTAAAATCTGTTAGTTTATGATGTATCATTTGAAATTGTATCATCTAATGCAAACATTAGACCGCTGGACACGCGGAGACTAAAAATTAAAAAAGCCCGCCAAACTTTGTTTTTATAAACATGCAGGTAGCATTGTTTAAACCACTATTTGAATATCGGGACATGTATTGATTTGAATATTTTCGGTAAATAAAGGTAATAACAAAATTACCTAACTTGGAGGATCAATCTCAATGTATACTTAATAAACCCATCGGTAAGTTAAGTATCTTATTTTATATGAAGTAACAATTTATACTTATTTTTTTTCAGTCGAAATCAGTGGTCCTTTACTTATGACAAGAGGTGTCCTCATATATTGGAGTTTTTATCAAATTTTCAGACTCTTTGGTTTTATGCTTTAATTTGTTTTACCCCATGAACCTCCTAATGTTTTAATAAATAAGTAAAGTCCATTAAATGCTAGTATGCAGTTTAAAATTGTTTATCAAATGTTATTTACACCTGCGATGCTATATATTTTTGAAGGTTTACAGATGCCAATCATCGGCAATTCAAAAATGATACTCTGATAAAAAAAATCCATCTATCACAAAAACATTAATCCAACACAGCTTGAGCTCAAGGACCGAAATATTTTTTCTTGGTTATTTCTATGATTTTTCTACATTCTTTATCCTTTTATATTTTTCTTTATGACATATGGGTGGACCCCTTTAGGGGACAACAACCGTTCTGAATTAAATGATCAGGTTAATTCTATCAAGAAATTGTGTTACCAAGATTTTTGGTGCTCTTAATTGAATTTTTACCGACAAACATATCATTGCTGCTAACATATTCATCAACAAACGATCATTTGCTTGATAGTTTAACGTTTAAGTTGACTCAATTTCTTAACTAAAAGACAAAATTATTAAGACAAAAAAAGTCATAATCTTTTACAGGGGCCATTTGAAATTTTCTTCCAAATGAAAAATGTTGTAGAAGTTCGTAAGTTGACATTTGGCAATCAATTAATGAGGTCAAACCCAAAGGGATCATCTGACAACTTTGACACCTTCGTTAAGCTCCTTGAGCTGAAAATGTATAACCAAGCAAAAACTTTAACGTATCTGAAATAGTTTTCATTCTATAAGCCATAACACACCATTGAAGAGCAAACGAACACTTTTGTAGAACTTCAAAAGCTGATCATAAGCGTATGCTTTTCGCTTCTTACAAATTGTTCCTGGCATAAGCCAAATACACTTTTTTTACCTTTGAGAAATTCTAACTTATAATTTACAAGTGTTTCACTAAAGGATTGAAGTTTGTTCTGTCTAAAGTACAGGAAAATATACTTGATTAATATTAACACCAATTGTAAAGTTGAATATAAGAGTGTTTGTGGGTGTATTTCTGTTTCATGCCCTTTATCAACGCACCTGGGCGTGTAGGGCGGTCAGTTGGTATGGTGGAGGTAACAGGAGTACCTGGCAAAAAACCACCGACCTTGGACAAATCTTATCACATGTTGTTGGGTGACGTCCCTTATTTGTGAATCACAAACGGGACTCGCGCACCAACTGAGAGGTGACCGGCTAGTGATCAATAGCGTATTATTTAAACCGGCGCCTTAGAACACTCGGCCAACAATTAAGGCACCTTTAGTAGAGTTGAATATTAATAGGCTTAATAGAGCGCTCTCCAATGGTAAAACTCAAGCACATAAGCTAAATGTTTGTTTCTCGACAATGTATGAAAAACAAGTTATACCCAATTAGAATTTTATTTTACCTAATAAAACACAATGCCCATTGTAACTTAATTGAGCTATATGTTTAATTGCTCTATCGTACCCATTCGTCATTTCTTTTCTTTAAAGTAATAATAAAGCAGTTTTGGGAAAAAAAATGCAATGTAAAAATAATCACTTAACTGGTGCATAATCATAAAATTAAAGCTTTCGCGCTTTTATGAAGACGAAAATTTTAATAATGTGCGTGTACCGGCTAGAAGTTTAGCTGATTTTTGAAGAAGTTTGATACCAATGGCCACTTTTTAACTTTCGTGAACAACATTCCGATTTTTACCGAACATTTCAAAACAAACAAAAATGTATTTTGAAGTAAGGGCATGTAAAGCTCTGGGTTTAATATAATTTCATATTTCTTCTTTATTTGACAAGTTAAACCTGTCCCTATTAAGAAATACTGATTAAAAAGTGTTCAACATGTAAATAATAACAAAAAGCACGCACCTGTTTTCCATTCATCGTGCTATATATTAACCGGGCGTATTTAACTGAAAACTCGATTAATTCAATGACACAAGATTCTCAATGGGGGATTTCTAAACCACTTTCTCTTGTTATTGATATCATTTTAAAGGGGAACGGAGTAAGTAAGGAAAAATCAAAATAGTTACAAAAACCAGAACATACCTTTTCAGACCACGTTTGTTTACATCCATTTCCTACAGTATTTTTAGATGGGCTTGCGCGGGCACTTCCGAGTGAGTTAAAACTTTGGTCGTATGCATCTAGTTTGCATAATACAACTCGGGAAGCAAATGATTGTTAAAGACAATTTTTTGTTAAATTCTGCAAAACTGCACTATTTAATGGACTTTTTGTAGCTGTAATAAAAGTTTCTATTAACAATTTATATTTTTAAAGCTTAAAAAGATTGTTAAAAATTTTATGATTTTTTGATTTATTATTACTTTAATGGCAGGCATGACTCTCATTCCCGAATCGTCTTGTGTTACCACTTCCTTCTTTTTATCTTTGTTTTCTCTACAATTTATTTTTCATTGTTTAAGCCAAATACATGTTTTTGGCCTTATAGAAGCCGTGTTTATCTTTTCATGTTCAACAATTATTGTAACACATTCGTGTTCCTTGACAATGAAACAAAAAACTAATCTTAATAGATTAAATTGTTCCTCTTTTGACAAGATATTTACATGTATATATGTTTTAGGGTTTTTTGTGTTTTTTCTTCCGGTTTAACTTTGTTTTAATTTATATCGAAAATGTACCGGAACATTTTACAAATATTCAGAAACGACATAGGTCTAAGGTCAATCAACAAATAGCAAATTGCGACTAGTGATAATGTCAAGTGAACCTTTTATCTTTGATTTTAAACGCATTTTATATTTAGTAAACACAGGTTTATTAGTAAGTGTCAGGTAAAATATATGCTTGAACTTACAAACAGAAAGGAAACCAACAAAAACATAGCGGTCTAGCTTGGAAAGTTATTGGATATTAGCTGTCAATTTGAGATTTATTGAATAAAAATACACTTCATAAAACTAAGATAATTTTTGTAAAAGCTTTTTATAAAAGTTCGCGTTAATTGAATGTTTTAATGTGCTTCATCTCATTAAATCAGTCTTATAACACGTCTCCCCATTCCCACATTTTTTTTGCCAGGGACAGTTGTTTTATCATGCAGCTTTATCATAAAACCTGGGTTTCTTATTTTGGTTTAATAATTGGTTCTGCTGGCTGTTACAAAATGTACTTAGTACAGATTTAACAGAAATTATCGTTGTTATTTTTTTTGGAAGAAGCATAGAGTGACTATACGTGGAGTCGTACACTTTTTAAGGTTTTAACTTTTAAATACTCGACTGCAAATGTGAATAGGTTCCAATCTTTTTCCAAAATAAAGAGGTGGACAAGAACTTCAAACACTCAATACATTTTTTAAAAATATAAGCAAGTTACCATTTTACAGATTATTATTTGAAGGTGACAAAAGCGTGGAAAATTGCTTAAAATAGTACGTGGAGTCGTACACCTCAAAAGTTTGAAAATTTCCATTAATTTTTCACCAAGTCGTATAGGGGGTGAAAGAAAATTATTTCAAAGACATTTTGTCACTGCTTATTTTCCAGAAAGTAGCAGGATGACATCGTGTCTGTTTATTTTTCAGTATGCATTTGTGCAGCATTGTTTACCACCTCTAAAAATAAGCACATTTATATTCTAAGCATAAATACTTAAATCACGATTGAAACTTTTGAAAATATTAGCGGAAAATAATTCAAATAACATGGTTTTGCAATGTTTAAGTGATTTCCGATCTTAGCTTACACAAGAAGGTGTTTTCAGCTATATTTGTTTTCTTTCTTTATGCTGAACAAGGGTGCCGTGATTCCCCAAAACTATAAATGTAGCTTATTTTCAAGAATTATTTCAAAAATATTTCAAAAGTTGTGTTAGACAGATCGTTTTATTAAGTTTTCAATAGATATATTGTTTGTATAACAAATAAGAATTCTTAATTGACGTTTTTGACAAGAAAAGTTTACAATTAAGCGGATTTATGAGACTTCGATGTTTAATTTTAATATGATAGTTTTTCAACTCAAAATCGTGATTTATCCTGTAAAAGAACATATTAATGATAAAGTATCATTTACACATAAAAATATTTGTATTATCATTTCCCGTAAAAGTTTATTTTGAAATAAACCAAAAGTGTACGACTCCACGTCCTGTACGACTCCACGTACAGTTACTCTAGGTACTAATGGGGTATCTGAATGTCAAAAAGTCTGGAAGAGCAAGAGAAAAAACGAAAAAAAACCAGACAACATAAAACACAGACCTACAAAAGCGATCAACAACGCGAACCCAAGTAGAAACGAGAGTGAACTCAGGTTTTCCGGAAGAGTATGACTTGTAATGTAAATGGTAGATACCCTTGGTGCTTGATTTGGCTTCCCTGTGGGAACATTTTGGTTTTGGATACTCTTTATTTAATGTTTTTGGTTTTTGATCTTTCAATGCATTGATTCAAATGCTGCTGCGGTTAGATTACTCCTTGAAATATCGATATATACCATAACCTTATTAACCGTTTTATACTCGTTTTTGATATTGTTTTAAAACTACTGGGTCTATAACCGCTGCTGGTGGACCAGAGGTCCCCGAGGGTTATTACAAGCCTGGCCGTCAGACTTGTCTGACACGATTTTACCGACAAATTTCTAATATTTTTTGTCATTAAATTTCCGATTGTTAAATTCAAAACACCAGGTTGTTTGCCTTGTAATGCAAATGGTAGATACCCTCGGTGCTGGATTTGGCTTCCTGTTCGAACCTTTTTGTTTTGAGTACTTTTCATTCAATATTTTTGGTTTTTTATCTTCCAGTGCTTTGATTCAAATGCTTACTCCTTAAAATAGCGATATACATTATAATCAAATTAACCGTTTTATACTCGTTTTTAAATTACTTGACCCGCGAATGGTCAGATGAGCTATTGTCATTACTTGGCGTTCGTCCAAAAACTTTTTTAAACGTTAACTTCTCGGACACCATAAGTCCAATTGCAACCAAACTTGATATGGATGTTTGTCTGCATTCGTTGTTTAGAACTGATGTGGGCATTTTGATTCGTCGTAAAACATAACCGCCGTGGCTAAAATAGAACATAGGTGTAAAATGCTGTTTTTTCATATTAGCCAAAAAGGCTTCAGATATCAAAATTCTGTGAAAGTGGTAAAAGTAATCAGCACCTCAAGATTTACCTACCCTGAGATTTTGAAGAAAATCCAACAACCCATGTAGGAGCTATTGCCCTTTTTTATGATTTTTTTTGCTAATTTTTAATTTAAACTAAGATATTTGAGAATTTTAAATGCATTTAGATACGTAAGCATATCACGATCTACAAAAAATGTAATAAGGTCAACATTGTAGGACCCTTCCTTTTAGGGGTTATTCCGTAAAGAACGTCAAAATTGATTATTTTCACAGAATTTCGTGATAACATTGAAAACATTAATTCCTCTGATTGGAACCAAAGTTAATATGGTTATTGACTAGCCTTATGTGTGTATAACTGATGTTGGTTGTAAAGCTAAAAATATAACATTCGGGTTAAATTGCAATTTTTTGCTAAAAGCTCAAAAAGGGTGACAGATTTTTAAATTCTGATTGACAAAAAAGTGATCAACACCTCATGATCAACCAGCCCTGAAACTTTGAAGAAGATCCAACAACCCATGAAAGAGTAATTGCCCATTTATTTTGATTTTTTAATGAATTTTGCACTAACAAAAATGTTTTAAGCTCAATATTTTAAAATCTATATGAGATATTTAAGAAATGTGTATTGCACATTGTTAAGCACATCATTATCTACAAAATAAGAAATACGGTCAAGATTGTAAATACTGTTCATTTTAAGGATTTCTCCTCTTAGGATGTTTAAGAAAAGAAAATTATTAAAAGGTTTCAATTGTTAAAATATTACTCTGTATAACGTTAAACCATATTGTCAGATGACCCATTCAATGTCATATATATTTTGCTAAATAACCTATAACTCAGGCACATATGTCAGGTGATCGATTAAGGCTCCTGGGAGCCTCTTGTTGGTATTGTATTACGTATTTACTCAGATTCAGATTCACATTGTGTTGAAAAATGCAATACTCTTCCAAGATCACTACTGCCAATTCATTTTATTAAGCTACTGAAAACGTAGTAATTTCGCGATGTACATATCTAGTTTTCGCAATATTCGCAGTCGATGAAAATCTGCGAAAACCGTAAAAATTAATGCCTGCAAAATAGACATTTGATATAGAAATACAAATGACAACAAAGTTCCAGACAATAAATTTTGCTGCGCCTGACGCGCGTTTCGTCTATTCAAGACTCATCAGAGGCGCTCTACCAAAAATATTGAATATGCCAAACACTGCATGAATATGAAGAGCATAGAGCAATAAAACCAAAAATACCAAACTGGGAAACCAAATTATTACTAAGATAATCAACCTATGTCTGGTGTAGGAAGAACCTTAGGGTTTAGACACTTTTTGAAATTTAGACGGATAATTTAAAGCTTTGATGTATTCTCCAACTCAGAAGTGTTGGTGCCGGAGCGGGCTAACCTCGGGGAATTAAAACTCCACCAGCAGTGCTAACCTTCACGTGTGTTCGAAATACAATGACAACAAAGTTCCAGATTATAAATTTTGCTACGCCTGACGCGCGTTTCGTGTCTATTCAAGACGCATCAGAGGCGCTCTACCAAAAATATTGAATATGCCAAACACTGCATGAATATGAAGAGCATAGAATAGTATAACCAAAAATACCAAACTGGGGAACCAAATTATTACTAAGATATTCAACCTATGTCTGGTGTAGGAAGAACCCTAGGGTTTAGACAATTGTGAAATTCAGACGGATAATGAAAGCTTTGATGTATTCTCCAACTCAAAAGTGTTTGTGCCGGAGCGGGCTAACCTCGGGGAAAATTAGCAACTGCGAAAATTGGTACATTTAAACATAAATACATTGATACATTCACAGTAAACTGGACAATATTATCCATCCCTCGTTTTCCATTAGTGTATAGACTCGTTCACGTTATTGAAATAGTGTGTCACATCGATCCTACTTCATGGTCATTCCATGTCAATTAGATTAGTTCTACCATATTCATCTTCCTATAAACGGAAAAATCGCTCTTCATTGCTAAAAGGTCACCATAATCTACATTTTCTGCTTGAGCAACTTACATGCGATTTTGTGTTAAGAGATTCTTCCAAGTTTCTAGCTTTAAGTTTCATTTGCAGGATGGAAATGCCATTTATTGCCTGCTTAACCGGAAGTCCTGCAAAATCAATGCTAAATTACGCAAATGATAGATGACTGTACTGGGAACTGCACGGCTTTTGTAATAAGTCAGGAATACAAAAACCAAGGTACTAAAAAGGAATGTACAAATTGGGGACCGATATTTGTTTTTCATTTTATCTTTCAAAGGAAAAAGTGAAAAATAAAATTATGATTAAACTAAATGCAAAACCATATTTAATGTTAAATTTCATTGCAAACAAGTTAAAATCTTTTTGGCATGTAAGAAGTTGTAGCTTTTGGGTGTAGATTCCTTAAAACAAGAATCAATAAAGGAAAATATAAGCCAAGACTTAGAAGAGGTATATTTTTCCTTACTTATAAACGTATGAAAAAATGCCTTTCATATAGTGTATTTGTTTCTTTGATGGGTCATTCTGTTGCAGTTTCGATAGAAAAAACAAATGTAACCCAATTTATACTCATCTGTTGAAATAAGCTGTCTGAATTTCCTTTTCAATCATACAAGTATTTGTGTTTTAATGGTTTAAGATTGTCCTTGGGACGACGTACCAAACGCTTGTAGATGTGGCGAAATTAAGAATTGAAAAGACTTGATTGGTTCCTTTTAGGACTTGATTAAGTTAAATCGTTCCGCTGGATTTGTGTGTGGATCATTTCTAATTTGAATTACTAATTGACATCAATGATTCAGTGCTATGTTTTGTCATGGAACTTATATCCCAGCGCTCTGTACTACATAAAGAAAAAACATTGCAATAGTACATTGAAAAAACCTTGGTGTACCTTTGTCCAATAAACTTTTGTCTGTACAATGCATCTTCAATAGTGAAATAAATTAGACAAAGTGGGGAATCGATATTATTTTATTGATTGGATTGTAATACATGTTTCTTATAATCATTTTTTAAGACGTTAGCACAAATCAAAACATGTTTGTTTACAAAATTCAGATATATCATTTTACACTTGTCCTTTTACTTTTTTGTCTCTGCAGGTTTCAAAATATAGACATATCCTTCTTCTCCGTTAGCATTGCTTTTTTGTTGTATGTTATGTTTATTATCTGGCGAAATAGCATTCAATAATTCCTGCTCATCATTTTTCTTATTATCTGTATCTGCATAATAACATATGCCGTCATCGTATTTTTTGTCGTACCGCCACATTCGTTCTGGAACGTTGTTTGTACTGCCCACCCTGCAACCTTCGGGGTCAGCTTTTACAACATCATTAAGTTCATCTTTCGTACTTTTTATAAGAGTTACCTTCGTAGCCGCAAAACCTCTGTAAAATATAACAATAAATATGAAACACAAATGACAGCAAAGTTCCAGACAAAAAATTTGCTATGCCTGACGCGCATTTTGTCTATTCAAGACTCATCAGAGGCGCTCTACCAAAAATATTGAAAATGCCAAACACTACTGTGGTTTTAGTATTGTTCGTTGGGTATCAATTCTGGCGGTTTTCATGGGTTGCCAAGACCCACAAAATCTGATAAAAATTAACATTGATCTGTATGCTGCAGACTTCAGAACCACGAATTTAAGTATCCACGAATCGATTATTTTCCACCAAACCACGAAAATTGGTACCCACGATAATAAATGAATCCACGGTATATGATTATGAAGAGCATAGAACAGTAAAACCAAAAATACTTACTCGGGAATACTAAGATGATCAACCTATAATCTGGGGTTGGAAGACCCTAGGGGTTTAGAAAATTTTGAAATTTAAACAGATAATTTAAAGCTTTGATGTGTTTACCAACACAAAAGTGTTGGTGCCGGAGCGGACTAACCTCTGGTAATTAAAACTCTACCAGCAGTGCTAACCTTCACGGGTGTTCGACAAACAAATGGAAACAAAGTTCCAGACAATAGATTTTGCTACGCCTGACGCGCACTTCGTCTATTCAAGACTCATCAGAGGCGCTCTACCAAAAATATTGAAAATGCCAAACACTGTATGATTATGAAGAGCATAGAACAGTAAAACCAAAAATACCAAACTGGGGAATTAAATTATTACTAAGATGATCAACCTATGTCTTTATTTTCATAAAATGAAAAAAACATAAAATATTACATAAATTAATTTAAACACAATTTCATTTGATAAATGAGAAAAAATAAAAACACCAAAAAAGTCATATAAGTTGTTTAGGATACGGTCTTCCTGTCAAATTTCTTAAATACAAATGACAACAAAGTTCCAGACAATAAATTTTGCTACGCCTGACGCGCGTTTCGTCTATTCAAGACTCATCAGAGGCGCTCTACCAAAAATATTGAAAATGCCAAACACTGTATGAATATGAAGAGCATAGAACAGTATTACCAAAAATACCAAACTGGGGAACCAAATTATTACTAAGATATTCAACCTATGTCTGGGGTAGGAAGAACCTTAGGGTTTAGACAATTTTGATATTAGACGGATAATTTAAAGCTTTGATGTATTCTCCAACTCAAAAGTGTTGGTGCCGGAGCGGGCTAACCTCGGGGAATTTAAACTCCACCAGCAGTGCTAACCTTCACGTGTGTTCGAAATACAAATGACAACAAAGTAAAATGATAAGTACATTTTTGAATTACATTAACGTAAGCATTTATGACATAATTTTGTGTCTTCTACTGATGTTGAAATTGTTCATTACTGTTAAACTCCCTCATTTGATCTTTGACAAGAACTACTTGCCCTAATATTACTCTTGCTTCGGAACAAATGCTTCCATATGCGTGTCTTAATGCGGCTTGGCAGTTTTATATTGGTTTATAATGACCAGAATTGTGCAAAATTTGATAAAAGCATGAACTTTGCACAACGCTTCTTTTGAATGTGAATATGAAAATTTAGATCCTGGCCAAAAGCAAAAATCATTTTTTTCAAGATGGCAACCCATTTTTTCAAAATTGCGTCTTTTTATAGAACCTTATATTCTATTATCATATTATAACTCTTTAAAATTCAAAAACTAGTAATGATTTCTTCATTCGGATAATTTAACAACAATAAAACATGTAAATGATCCATAATATGGCGCATGAACACTACTTCCAGTTTTAAATTGGCGCCAAAATGCTTAATATTATAATTTTGTATTATAGAATTGGAAATAACTTTAAATCTTTTACAGTTACATCTTCATCAAATAAAGATCGCTAGAATTTGCGAAATGGCAAATAAAGGTAATAACAAAACTACCGAACTTGAATGATCAATCTCATAGTCCAGAGAAAATGACAAAAACGAATCAGTCATTATTACTCAATATCATTGTAAACTGTACAAGTTTAATTCGACAGCAGATAGTACTATACGTAGAGCACATCGCACTATACGGACATTAACACAACGTCCGGTTTCAAAATGACGACAATATGCTAAAAATGCAATTTCCCATTTGATATATTTAGAATCAGTTGTTCTTATACGTCACTTTATTGTCATACAGCTATGCTTATTTAGATGTAATGCGGGATTTTTACTCTTTGCATGACTGTTGAATGTACGTAGATTGGCAAAGGATAAAACAAGTCGAACGGCTTTAGACTAGTGCTCTAATAAAATTGTTTACATTTAAACTTTCTAGCACAAGGAGGATTGTGTGAAAGTAAGCATCTTTCTTTAAAGGATGGCATCAATGAATTGCGTTCTAAGACAAGAGGCTCCCAGGAGCCTAAATCGCTCACCTGGTCTTGATTTCAACCCTATATTTTGTAGAGCTAAATGAACTGAACATTTAAGCAAGCAACAGTTTGTCTTTATCTACTATAGTTTTCATTCTAGGCCAAAAACACGAAAAACCGTTATTTTATTGGCCGTAGCCCCTATAAGGGGTCTTCTGACAACTTCGACCCTATTAAGACTTTTGTAGAGCTTAATAAACTGAACATTTAAGCAAGCAATAGCTTTTCTCTATCTGCTAAAGTTTTCATTCTATAGGCCAAAAAAATGAAAAAAAGGTTATTTTAGGGGCCATAACCCCTATGAAGGGTCATCTGACAACTTCGATCCTATTGAGACTTTTGTAGAGCTAAATGAACTGAACATTTAAGCAAGCAACAGCTTTTCTCTATATGCTATAGTTTTCTTTCCATAGGCCAATAACATGAAAAACATCATTTTAGGGGCCGTAACCCCTGTAAGGGGCCATCTGACAACTTCGACCCTATAACAACTTTTGTAGAGCTAAATGAGCTGAACACTTAAGCAAGCAGCAGCTTCTCTCTATCTGCAATAGTTTTCATTCCATAGGCCAAAAACATGAAAGAACATCATTTTAGGGGCCGTAACCCCTATAAGAGGTCATCTGACAACTTCGACCCTATGACAATTTTTGTAGAGCTAAATGAGCTGAACATTTAAGCAAGCAACAGCTTCTCTCTATCTGCAATAGTTTTCATTCCATAGGCTAAAAACATGAAAAAAACATTACTTCAGGGGCCGTAAGCCCTATAAGGGGTCATATGACAACTTCGACCCTATGGAGACTATTGTAGAGCTAAATGAGCTGAACATTTAAGCAAGCAACAGCTTTTCTCTATCTGCAATAGTTTTCATACTATAGGGCAAAAACATGAAAAAACGCTATTTTTCACCTTTAAGGGGCTGTAACCCCTATAAGGGGTCATCTGACAACTTGGACCAAATGGACACTTTTGTAGAACTTTTGATGCTTAAGCAGAAAGGTGGCATCAGATTTCATCTATTTCTTATACTTTTTGATTTACAAGCCCAAAAGAGTAGTCTGACCCTCCTGGTCTATTTTTAGCAACGGCGGCCATGTTTTTCGACGAAAATCCCCACACCAGTTCTGTGGGGGATATCCTAAAGTACCACCAGACCAAATTTGGTTTGAATCTGTGCAGCCATTTCAGAGGAGAAGAAGTTTGAAGAAAAGTTAACGACGACGGACGACGACGACGACGGACGACGACGACGGACGCCAAGTGATGGCAATAGCTCACATGGCCTTTGGCCAGGTGAGCTAAAAATTGTATGGCATGGCATTTTTTCGTATATATTGTTACTTTCAGAAAAGTACCAAGGCAAGTAATAGTCCCCTAGCAACTTAAAACTATCCTTATGTTTCGAGCTAACTTTATCGTGGATATTGAAGTGCAAGTGCAGACATTGTCACAATGTCTGTTAAGACATTTTAGCACACGCTAAGAAATACCCGTCTGATAAAACATGTAAACTGACGATCACCATTTCATACTGATGTTTAGTTTTGTTGCACATGTTTTACACTTTTTCGCTCGTCTGGAAAGAAATATACAAAAAATAAATTGTCGGCTTCTTTATGAAAATCTTTAAGCTGACACTAGAGATGTTCAGGGGAAAAACATATAAATAAAGGTAATAACAAAATTACCGAAGTTGGTGAATCAATCTTAAATGTCTATAGGACGAGACAAAACAAAAAATACAAACCGGAAAAATTAAAGATCGCAATGGTCCTGATTTGGTACAGGCATTTCAAAAGAAATGGTGGGTTAAACCAGGTTTTAAGGCGCGTCAAACCTCCCTCTTCCATTGCAATCTCTGGGTCCGGTAGTTACACAAAACACAACGGGTTCGTGAAGACATATTATGGATTCTAAGGTGATCATCTCAGTACATCAACCTGTCAAACACTAATCAAAGCAAGAACTAATCATTTCGTCTAACATGACATTGAATTTGTCTACCAGTGGCTGGTTACGAAGAAAGAATTTTTTTGAGATCGTATAAGACGTATTTTCTTATAACTTTGGTCTAATAGTCGGTTACGGAGAAAGTGGTGTCGGATCAAAAAATCTGAAAAATGTGTACAAACCCTGGCAGATCGAATTAGTTGTGAAATATAGACACCGTTTGCAGGTGACGTTGGTTTGTTACTTTTCAGTTTAGGAAAATTAATAATTTTAAAATTAAATCGTCTCTTTTAGCGTACATTTTTGTACTGAGATGACCACCCTCGTCAAATTCGAGATGTAGATCCAAGAATAATGTAAATGTCAGTAGTTTCTTTAATCTCTAGCTCTGTAGGATATATTGAAGGAATCCATATGCCAAACGACGAGTTGTTGACAGAGAGAACACCATCAATATATCTGAAAGTGAGATTAAATTACCTTTCCTCTTTCATCTTCTTGTTCTTAACGAGTTCCTGAAGAAATTCATTCTTGTAAGAGGAGCACAGTTTGTTCCCATTGGAATGCCGACTTGTTGTTGAAAAATCTCTCCTCCAAATGTGACAAATATGTTGTCAATAAAGAAATCAAGCATGCTGCAAACTTGATTCAAAGTGTAACAAATCTTATCTTTATAATATTTTTTGGGAAAAAATGTAGAATTATAGCTTTAAACAACAAAGTGTCTTAAATTTGGAAAGGCCTTTTCAATAAGTTTTTTTAGTCGACAATTAATTTTTGCGTGTGGCAATGTGGTGTACAAAGTTGAAAAATCGAAAGTTTCCAAAGAATGAACCTTAGAGAATGGCCGGGATTTAAAATTATTTTTTTTTTGTTAGTTTTAACCATATCTTAAATAAAAGGAAATAAAAAGCTTCGCCGTGTGCACCATGATACGACACAGCAAGCTGAATCTTGTATATTAAATGTCCAATATTGACAGTCAATTTCTTTGGATACATCAAATCATTATGGACTCACATTTTTTTTTACACTTAAACAAAAGCTTGTATATTTGACATGTCTTTTTGAGGCAATTTCTTATTTTGTTAATGCTGTTTGAATTTGCTTCTCTGAGAAATATTGAAATTAAATGTTTTTGAAAATCAGATCACAAACAAGAAAGTTAGTTTTTGGGTATGGTAAACTTTTGACCCCGTTAAATGTTGTACAAATGTAAGATACATAAAAATCATTGACACATTTTTCTCTTACAACGATTGGCTTGAACATGATGAGAATTCAAAATTATCCGATGGCTGCAATAAATAAAATTATCTTTAGGAAAGCTTGTGCTGGCAATTCCATTCGTGATAATGTCTCCTTGTTCTAGGGGAGAAGGGAAAAGGAACTCAAGCATACTTTAAAACAATTGCAACCTAAAATTCAGAAAAAAAAAGTTAGTGGGTGTTTGATTTTTTACAGATTTTCAACGCAAAAGAGCAACATCGTACATTAATTGGAGTAACCGGCTACATGTTTCCCAGAGAAAACGACCAATCGCGATAGGCAACTGCTAAACTTGACTATATACAGGTGTCTGGTCCGTTTTTGTTAACTTAGACTACTCGGAATCCCAAAGCCGAATTTCAAAAAACAAACCAGTTACACGGGAGGGCATACTAGTAAGTAATGTTTATAAATATCGGAGGCTAGTTTATATTTGCATAAATGAGGCAAGCCTTGATTTTTTTGTCAACTAATACTTGATAATTCTACCTATCATCTCGACATATGTTATGACGTTACCATATGATGAGGATAGCATTCATAATATGATAAACATGTTTTGGGTCAGCTGGTTGTGACTTCGAAACAAGTTTTGTAATGTCCAGAAGACATTGAATTAATAGTTGATAAACATAACGGGGAATAATTTCTAACTTAACGCTATTGTCTTTTGTCGCTGCAATGTTCCTTTTTACAATGCAACTACTTTGACATTGTCAAGCTACATACCTGTTAACCTTGTGCAGGTCTATGAAAAAGGCAACTTTTATATTTTGATGAACAAGTATTATATAAAATAATGACAAAGTCCTGACCAAACTTAATCAAAATGTATGATAATCTTAGTTAAAAAAAAGTAACTGAATCGCAATTTTTAGCATTTTGGCGGCAATTTCAAAGCGGAAGTTGTGTTTATGCGCAATATAATTGGTCATCAGCAAGTCTTAATGTTGTACAAATATTCGAAGGAAGAAATCTTAGCTTCTTTGTGAGATTTTGTAGAATTATATTATGAATTAATATTAATAGATCTAGTATGATAATAGGTGCAACCTAAAATGGGACACAGCTTATAAAAATATCTGTCTAAATATCATGGATCAATGACTAATACCCCAACAAATTATAAAATATCGAATTATTTGTGCAAATCAAAAATATTTGTAATCTTCTGAAAAAGGCCGACATAATTGGGGACAAAGTTCGACGTGGACGAAGCTTACATCTTTTGGCTTTACATAATCAGTGACGTCATTTTCCGGTTCGCGCTTCAGCAGACAGTAAACAAACAAGCAAAATTGACCAACTTTTTCTGCCAGGTTCGGAAGATTTTCTGTAGACCAATATGTCTAATTCGAAATATTGGCAAAAGAAGATTAATATAAAAAACCTGGCAGAAAATGGCGACTTGTTTCAATGCAGGACACATGTACAAGATTCATTATTCCATGGCCAGCTCAGGTAAGACAACTTTTTTTTACTATTCAGTGTTAAAAAGCTTATTGGTTTATTGTTTATGTCTTAAACATCGTCATAATTGGTTGAATTACTAATGAACAATTACTGATCACGATGATTGACAGTGCACCTGTTTACAATGAACATTCTTGCGAGAATTTGGCGAGATCATTTTATCTCTTTAACAACGAGAGTTTTCTTGAAAAATATATTTAGAGAGTTTACTTTTGACCTTTCATCTGTATGCTTAGGTATTTTTTTTAAGAAATCTAACTGTTGTTATTAAAACGGCCAATTGTAAAATTTATCTAAAAAAGAAAGCATCGAATTTCTGGCCCCATAGAAAATACCTGGCACATCCGGTTAGAAAAGAAACAAACCATTACTTTTGGAAGTTTCTAAATATGTTGGACTGCGTCCATATAAAAAGAGACCATTTTTTTTCAATATGACTTTTTCTTGTGGAAAAGACCCGAATTTCAGTCTGCACAAGTAAGTACATGCTTGTATCACAATTAATGTGCACAATTGCTTTGATTTTGTGGGTTAATAACCCCACTATTTTGTTTTCATCTTTTGTCGGTTTTCTTCCTCAGATTGTATTATTAACTACATATTCTGTTTGCGGACGCTTCGACATTCTTATGCCCACTCAATTTTGTTTACATCTATTATACAAAAAAATATCAGACTGGAGCACTTACTACATGTAAATGGGACGTCGTGCAATGAAATGAGACTAAATTTGCGACGTCATGTGACGTAATTGTACTGAAAACTTGTTTTATGTGTGTGTTTTAAGCATGCAGGTGATCCCAAGACCAGCAAGAAGTAAATTTGAAATTACCATTAAATTCAAATTTACTGAAAAGTTTTCAAGATATTGAAATTCTATTTTTTAAATCATACTGATGTATTTTAATTTTTTTAATATTAGAAGCATAAAATCTATTTATGTCTTTACTTTTTTAATTTTATTTCATAATATATTCTTCACACATAACGGAATCTCATATTTCTGTACTTTGACAATGCCGGATAATTTATGACTTATAATTAGTTTGCCAATTTTGACCATTTTTCTACATATTTTTGTGTTAATCTGATAAAACAACCCCCTTTTCTTCCTATCATTTTAAAGCAACATAAAAGTCCAATACCATATAAAAAAATACATAATTCTTTTAATAAGATTTTTTTTCGAATCATGGCCGCTGCTACTACAAATAGAACATATGGTAGAATCTCATACAAAACTTAGCAACTATAACAAATTAAGAAATCTTAATGATCTTAGGCTCATCAAGGGAGAATGGTCCTTTTAAGGTAAAAAAATATCTTTTTTAATGAGTTTGCCCCTTAGAATGTCAGATGGCCTTTTAAAGGGGATGTAGCCTTTTAAATGTCAAATATGGTATGATTTTTCATTGTTTGTCCCATAGAATGAAAACTATTGAAGATAAGAAAAAGACAGTTGCTTATTTCAACTTTCAGCTCATTGAGCTATAAAAATTCTTCAAAAGGTGACATGTGTCAAATGACTCTTTATATGGGTAATGCTAATAGATATTTTTCTATAGCTTAAATGCAAGGAGGGCGTTTAGGGCTCCTGTGAGCCTTTTATTTCCTTTATCTAACTAGTACTGCCTTTAAAAGAGATATATTTAACATAAACTAAAGCATACCTATTAGTTGCCATGATTAATATGTTTCACTCCTCTTTTCTGTTATCTCTTGTTTTGCTGAAATAAAGGTGTACATAAAAATATACAGTTAAGTTCTATATTTTGATTGGTTCTCTGGATCTTAATTTTTGTCAGTATAGTTCTATATTTTGATTGGTTCTCTGGATCTTAACTTTGTCAGTACGTCCTTGCCTTGTTTGATATTTTCACTGTTTTTTATATTATATTTGAGATTGACCATGCAAGATAAGTTGTATTGCTATATTATTCACCGATCTGGAAGAAGCAACCAAAAAGACAAAAATCACAATGTATTAGACCAAAACAAAAATTGTAATTTGGTCACAAAAATAAATTAGGTGTCATATGTAAAATCATTTCTGGCGCGACAACGGTAGTTTTACTTTTAAAATCAATTCAATAATCATTTCAATTTATTCATTCTTTGTTTTTTATATGAAATAATTTTCCCTTATTCTTACCTCAAGAACAAACATATTGACCACTTTGAACTGTAAATAGCTTATCGCAAAAAAAAATTTACGTACTTTATCTTTTCCATTGCTGATAACTTAATTTTCAGAAAAGGTGTTTTTCTTCCGCAAAATATGACTTTTCGATTTTTTTTTAATAAAGGAAGTTTGAATCTTGAGAGAGTTTATCTTTGGTGAACAGGTTATACAGATTTAATATGTTAACCTACATAGCATGCTAGGCTCCTCGTGTATTGTTAAAATTAAAAGATCAAAACAATAAGTTTTGCCCATTTAAAAGAATAAAGATCGAACAATCCAAACAACATAAAAATTATGAGAAAGAAGAGCAAAAAAACAAAACAAATCGACATCTTGATATCATGTATATGTTTTAGTTAATGTGTGTTATTAAGATTTTCATGAAATTACTGATAATTCAGCAATTTCGTGTAAGTACTAAATGGCACTCCTAGGAACATGCGAATCGATCCAGGTAATTTTTACTAAACTTCGCAAAAGCAACTGCATTAACTTTGTACTTATCAAAGTAAATCGAATGAAGCAACTTTCCTTAAAAATCATTGAGGCTGCCTCGTTCATAATATAAATTGTACGTTCGTACAATTATTGAGTTGTCGAACTCGTGGAATTTAAACATTTCCCCATTGACACAAATTGTAAATAAATTGTTGATGCAGAGATCCTTCACGGATTTCCATACGACATAAAATTAGGGATATAAAAATCCTTTACATGTTAGTAAACATCTTTTGACTCTATCCACCTATATAAAGTGTAAGTGAAAATTACCCGGCTCTATACGCGTGTTCCTTGGAGTGTATTAGGGTTGTACAGTACTTGCATTTACCAATTTTCATCAGTAATTACATGAATTTACTGAACATTTAAGGGCATTTTACAGACATTTACGGAAAACAAAGTCTGGAGCTTAAAGTGAATATAGTTTATATAATTACAGTACCTAGGAAATATGTTCAAAATAAAGGTGATTTTGAAATTGAAACAAAAACAAAAACAAAACAAGAAATTAACGTTTCAAACCAAACAGGTAAGAGGCCTAAGGCGCAACTCATCATTTCTATACTCTATAAGCAGTCACTTTAAACTGATGATTTTCACATAAACTTTCACTCAGTCTTTCTTGGATATAGTTAATTCCAAATTGTGATAAATGAAGGTTAAAACATTGTTCAAGTTTTATTTATATTTATTAGCAAGATGGATTTAATGAAAAGACAAACGAAATTCCTTTTGGGCAGAAAAGTTTGAAAGTTAAGTTAAATATCTATTAAATGTAATGAATAATATTGTCATTTGGTTTGAAAAGGTCAACTATATCTTTCTTTTTTTTTCTTTTCTTTTCATTCCACTTATCCACTTTAAGTTCGGTTTTATTTAGTCGATAAATACTCATATGGACGAAATACTATGAGTACATCATCATATGGTCTGACCATATAAATATACACATATGGTCATGACGATTCGGGTATGGTCCATATACTCATTTGGCCCTGCCCATAAATATCATAATTATATGCAGTAATTTTAGGTAATAATTGGAAATATAAGGAATTTCATGTAATAATTACTTAACACCCTGTAATTACATAGTTCCTGAAAAAGCAACTTCAACTTTCCAATCGTTTATATTTACATATTAAATTGAGGTATACATTTTCAAATTGTCAAAACCCTAAGGTTCTTCCTATCCTAGATTTAGGTTGGTCTTATTATAAATTGGTCCCACTTTCGACATATTTGGTAATAATTTTCTATGCTCTTCATAATCTAATAGAGTTTGGCATTTTCAACTTTTGATAGAGTGCCTCTGATGAGTCTTAAATAGACGAAACGCGCGTAAGGCATAGCAATATCTATAGTCTCGAACTTTGCTGTTATTTATACTTCTAACATCCGTGATGGTTACCGCTGCTGGTTGAGTTTTAATTCCCCGATGTTACCCCGCTCCGGCATCAACACTTGTGTTGGCGAACACATCAAAGCTTTACATTATCCGTTTTAATATTTAATTGTCAAAACCTTAGGGTTCTTCAAACCCCAGACTGAGGTTGGTCTTTGTATAGTTTGGTCCCACTTTCGACATATTTGGTACAATTTTTCTATGCTCTTCATAATCATAGAGTGTTTGGCATTTTCAACTTTTGGTAGAGCGCCTCTGACGAGTCTTAAAAAGACGAAACTCGCGTCAGGCGTATCAAAATTGATAGTCTAGAACTTTGTTGTTATTTATATTTCTAACATCCATGATAGCTAGCCCTGCTGGTGGGGTTTTAATTTCCCGGGAATAGCCCGCTCCGGCATTAACACTTTTGTTTTGATTAACACTTCAAAACTTAAGATTATCCGTATAAATTTTTAAATTATAAAACCCGGAGGTTTTTCCTACCCCAGACTGAGGTTAGTTTTAGTATAGTTTGGTCCCACTTTTGAAATATTTGGTAAAAATTGTCCATGCTCTTCATTATGATACAGTGTTTGACATTTTCAACTTTTGGTAGAGCGCCTCTGATGAGTCTTAAATAGACGAAACGCCCGTCAGATGTAGCAAAATTTATAGTTTGGAACTTTGTTTTTATTTATATTGCACTTCATATTAATTTTTTCGTGGTTTGAATGTTTGATATGACCCATTTGCGGAATTCATTTGAGAAATTTACGTTACC
Source organism: Arcuatula senhousia (assembly GCA_963971305.1). Classification (NCBI taxonomy): domain Eukaryota; kingdom Metazoa; phylum Mollusca; class Bivalvia; order Mytilida; family Mytilidae; genus Arcuatula; species Arcuatula senhousia. Next base: position 36,310 of record CAXARO010001039.1, read on the forward strand.
TGTAAACTGAGATATAAACATTTACATAAAACTTATTAGAAACATTGTAATATTCATATAAAAAGCCTCATGAAAATGAATTCTCGAATTAAAACGACTTAAAAGAATATATGGATAACTAAAGCTACATGTACACAGTAAGTTAATTTTAAGAAAGTGTTAGAGGCCCTATAAATGCTCATTGCGGTCTTGTAAAGTAAGTCTTCGCCCGTTAAAGAAACCAAAGTAAAAAAGTTAGTTCTCATATATTTAGGAGACCTTGTCATAATTATATTGAAATGTTATATAAATTATATGCATTTTCATTCAACTTTAATGTAAGCATACATTTAGTAATAATAAACTATTTGCGCAAATGATCTATTTCCTTTAAAAAAGTTTTGCGGCGCAAACGATACACTGAACCAAATGAGTTGTACCGCAAGGACCTTATTATGTTTTATGAGATATTTTGACACCTACCTTTCAGCAGCGGTGAAACCAACCTGTTTATTTTTCTGTACCTTTTCTACAGATAAATAAGTAACAAATCACAACGCCTTTTATAGACCTTATGCGATTTGTACTTTGTACCGCTGCTGATAAAATACAAATGACAACAAAGTTCCAGACGATAAATGAATTTGTGAAAAAATGTGTTTTTAATTTTAGAAAAAAAGGTAAAAGGTCAAAATACTGTAAAAGTGGAATTTTTCGCGAGGGGTTTATTTTCGCTGATTTCGCGATCATAACAAATTAGCGAAATTATCCAATTGCGTAAATTACATTTAGAAGGACCAAAATAGCCCATGATCTAATAAAACGCGAAACTAAAACCTCGCGAATGCATTTTGGTACTGAAAATGCGAAATTTGAACCCCGCAAAATTAAATATTTTACAGTACAATGCATGTTGAACGGTCATCACCAATTTTACCAAGGGTACTGATTTGCTATATAATTTATTTTGATAGTGTTGGAATGTAAAAAAAAAATCATAGTTTAGGAATTTTGTGTAGTATTAATACATTTAAATAACCAAAATATACATATGAATGCCACATCTTAATCAATTAGTAAGTTGATACTCCGTCGAAACCGACTAACCACGTCAAGATAGCCAAATTCCGACTGCATAAGGCAACCTTGCCTTAAAGCGACTCATAACAAAATGGTTGCTCAACAAGATAAAAATCACAATACGGATAAGACAAAAACGAAAACTTTCATTAGGTGCCATTTGTAAAAGTTTCATTGCGACATTCTTTAAATTGTATCAATGCAATCATGTAGATTTTTTCTTCTATATATTTCATTTATTAAATTTTTAAAACAACTTTTAAGTCATGTTTTAATTGGTTATCGAAATAAAAAATAATGTAATAGATTTTTTTGTATCGCCGAAAACTTATTTTTTTAGAAAATGTACTTGTTTTGAGCGAAAGGCAAACATTTGCCAAATTTTCCGTTTTAGAAATTCAGTCTTATAACATGATAAAAATTTCCTATGATTATTAGAAATACAGAACGTATCATCAAAGATATAAGTTATCCGATTAAATTTCATAAACCCCTACCCCAGACATAGGTTGATTTAAGTTATGATTTGGTTTCTAGTTCCACATTTTTTTTTGGTTTTAATGTTCTATCCTCTTCCGATTCTTCATATTCATATTTTCTATATATTCATAATATTGGGCAGTAACTTTTTTGTGCCTCTAAAAAGACGAAATACGCGTCTGGCGCAGCAAAACTTTTGGCAGGAACTCTGTTGTAAATTTATGTTAAGTGGTAAATAAATCTCAAATTAGTCGTTTATCTTTTATTTCATGAATAAATTCGACAATTAAAATTTCTAGTTGGACAAGCTACATGTATAACTGTTAATATAATATAGAATAGATATGGTGAGCTGCAAAGTTAGAAGGGGTGTCCGGGTGCCAACAGTGATGAAAATCATCTTTTTAAAGCCTTTACCTTCATTACAATGTAAATAAATATACTCTTGAACAACTGTTGATACTTCATTTATCACCATTTAGAATTAACTATGTCCAAGAAAAACTAAATCAATGTCTATGTGAAAATCATCATTTTAAAGTGACTGCTTATAGCCCTTTTTAAAAAGTCATCCGGAGTTCTGATTCCGAGTCTATTATTAAGATTTTTGCAAGAGTAGTTTCCCTTTGTGGGTCGGCCACATTGTATGATCAACGTTGAGCTAAGGAAAACATCAGTTTATCCCTATCCGTTTTTGGCGTAATTTCCCCTTCCCGTTTCAAATAAACTGGTTTGGAGTAAAGTCATGGGTGTTAACGTATGTTTTAGTATTGTAAGACTGTGGCAGACAGATTTTTAAATGTTTTAACGGGTTGACGAATTTAGTTAATTTCAACAGATTTTCAATAGCGAAGCCGACCCGGAAGTCGTAAACCTGTAGTGAATAAGTAAAAGATTGTCCGGGTCCGCAATTCCGGAAAATACTTTCTAAAAAGGACTATAGAGAATGGAATTGATGACATGCGCCCTTGACCTATTACCTATTTGGTTTGAAATATTTATTTTTATTTTGTTTTTGTTTCAATTTCAAAATCACCAATCATTTAAACACGTGCACACACTCTCTTATGTTCGAGTCTCCTTATAACCTCAAGAAAGACACGTATAATGATGATGTTTTTTATTGTTTTTTAAAAATAAAGGTTATAGCGAGTATCACTCCTACTTTAGACTTCCTTTATCTTTATGCCTTAGAATAGAATTGCTTTTTCTTCGGACGAACAAAGTGAGGTAGAGTATAAATAAATTAATTGTTTTCAGTAGAATCACAAAATAAAAAGTTTAATAAGAACTTATTGGCTTTTAAGATCTCTTGAAAGTATTTTGTGGAAAGACCATGGATTAAAATATCACCAATTTATCAGACAGGGATCTTGTAATGCTTCTCCACGATTATGCAGACAGGGGACTTTTCTCCGTGACGGGAAACTACGCAGTGTCTGATAACCTGCCCTATGGCTTATGTGTGGGAACAAGCTGAGTGTACGGATTTGTCACCTTCAAAGTCGGCTTCGTATCAAAACAACTAAAAGTGTCCAAATGTTTTAATGTGTAACTGGTCGATCCAAATTACAAAATATAAAGTCCAAATATAAAACAAAGCCAAATAACAAAACTAATATGTAGAGTTGGAGATCCAAACAAAATGTGTATGAACTAGTTGGAGGTCCAAACCAAGTCCCCGTAAATGTGTATTGACAATCTTTATAAACTAGCTTGTAGAGTTTAAAAGGTCAAGAGGTAAATAGAAATTGCATAAGAGAACATATATGACCATTTGACCAAGACATTAATGTAAATAGAAATTAGGTAATTTATCATGTACATGTACTAAAAACATGTACGGTTAAAAGGTCAGCAATAATTAATTTTATCTTTAAAACCAAATTAACAATTTGTCAAGAAAAGAAGCTTTCAGATATAAAAATTAATAAAGTATGTTTTTACCAAAATAACCCAAAATTTACTTCATGATAAAAATAACTTTTATATGTCTTAAAAGAACACGGTTAGCTCTGTTATCCGTCCTGGACAATGAGGATAAACAAATTATATTAACTTATCATACCTGTTCAGCTGATAACCTCACAACCGTATTAACAACATTATTGAAATAGATCAGAGAGGGAACATGCCTAATTGAAGATATCACAGATTTCACACAAAAAAAACGAAAACAAGGTAAGGTAAGGTGTTACTAACATACGTCAAAAGGATGGTTCAGCACAATAATCATGGCTTAAGGGGGTACAGAATACCTAAGGGAAATAAATCATAAATATCACTTGAACGTTTAAGTCGGGCACAATTATTCAAAGAAATCAAGCTTCTCAATGATCAAAATATTAAATGCTGAAACTCCATTAATATGTTCAATGGAAATTTCCCAAGAAACCTTTGGTTCGAGTTGAATTTATAGGACTAAAGTACATATTTTAGCAAATTTTCATGGAAATTAAACGACACAATTTTATTTAGCCAAAGTGTTGGGTCCTCCCTTAACATAGCTTTTCATTTGAAATGCCTAGATGAAATCAGGAACATTACTATCTTCTGTGCAGCTTTGCCTTGTTTTGTCTTTTCTGATTTTAAATCTGAGATTTATCATCCTTGTTTTGTTAGTTTGTAACACCCTTCAAATTGAGTCCATATATTCTTTTCAAGAAATCTTTTATTTTATTTTATATCTATTTAACATTGGTTATTCTAAATGTACGCATTTATGCTAAAAAATGAGTTATCAGTGGAACAAAGAACGTATTGCATTAGCTCTCCTTGAAATATTATCTTTATGATTAAGTCATAACTATAATTAGAACGGCATTTATCTCGTTTGTAACAGATAAGTGTACAATATAAAAAAAAATCATCAATAAATAAATTAATAATTTTCCTACTTGTGTAAGTTTTAAGGTCTGTCGCCCTGAAACTTTCTCAAACCCCCATTTTTTTTTATCTCATCAAGTTGTTTTGGTAAAAAAAAAACAATATATTTTTCAGTTTTGTCATTTTCTTAACACCAGACTCCACTCCACCCCTTTCCACCCAATTAATTGCAAAACTTCACTCCAACTTTTAGTACCTGCCATTACCGAAAGGTTGGTAATCACAAGTTTGAAATCTTAACGAACTAAACACAGCTATAATAATAAATCTTTCGATTCCATTTTGTTTGGTCATTCAAACTATAATTTAGAAATATTTTACGATACTTTATTTGCAAAAACTAATATCATAAGACTTTATTTGCATGACGGCCTTTCAAGTTTTATTAACCCTGCAATTTTTGTAACAAGTTATGTTATAACCGAATTCTACATGTTTTACATGTTGTCTGCTTTTGTCCCGTTCTTGTTCGTGTTTACTGGTTTAGTCTCTGCCCTTTCGGACCTTTGACAATAGGATACCCAATTGGTAACTCTGCTTCTAAATGATTTGATATCATTACATTTTCCTTTGATGTTTGTTTCTTATAAACCCTGTATCATGAACAGGTGTTTATCACCGAACTTATCGGGTAAGAAGGTGACGAAGCACCTGTTTTATCAATTCGCATACAAAAAGTTCCTTATGAAAAAACCATTAAAACTTCCCTTTCAACGAAAAAATCCCATTCTGTTGCTCTGGGATTACCGATAAAGGGAATACAGGACTTTTGAAGTCTTGAGATCGAGTTTATCACTTGTTTATTGGTTCATCTTTCGGGACCATCATTAACCAATGATAAACTCGCTCTCAAGATTAAGAATTCCCATATTCTAAAAAGATCGAAAATTCATATTTTGCGGAAGCAAACACATTTTCTGAAAATTAGATTATCAGCAATTAAAAAGATAAAGTACGTGAAATTCATTTTATGTCTGTTGCGATAAGCAAGTTACAATTCAAACTGGCCAATATCTTTGTTGTTGAAAGGTAAGAATAAGTGTAAATTATTTTATATTAAAAAGGAATGAATAAATTGAAATGATTATTGAATTGATGTTAAAAGTAAACCAACATTGTCGCACCCGAAATGTTTTTACATATGACACCTAATTAATTTTTGTGACCAAATTACAATTTTTGCTTGGGTATAATACATTGTGAATTTTGGTCTTTTTGTTTGCTTCTCCCAGATCGGTAAATAATATAGCAATACAACTGATCTTGCATGGTCAATTTCAAATATAAAAACAGTGAAAAGATCAAACAAGGCAAGAGCATACCGACGAAAGTTAAGATCGCAGAGAATTTACTCAAAATATATAACTTAACTGCATATTATGTTAACTTGTATGTAGTACTTTTCGGTTTCAACAGATTTGGACTTTGACCTTCCAATGGTTTGATTTAAATGCTACTGATGAGAGGTTACTCCTTGAAATATCGATATATAGCATATTAAAATTAACCGCTTATACCCGCGTTTTGGTATTTGTAATTTGTAACACGTTTATTGTAGAAAAAGCAAGAAATAATAGAAAAAAGAGGAGACACATTTTAATCATGGCGGCTAATGAGGAACCTATAACGTATGTTTTAGTTAATTCTAATTTTATCTCTTTTTAAAGCAGAACTAGGAAGATAAAGAAAACAAAAGTCTCCCAGGAGCCTGAATCGCCCACCTTGTCTTTAAGCTATAGAAAAATAATATTTTAGCAAATGCCCGTGTAAGGAGTCATTTGACACCTTTGAACTTATTGAGACTTCTTAAAAGCTCAGTGAGCTGAAAGTTAGAGTAAGCAACAGTCTTTTCTTATCTTTAATAGTTTATTCTTTAGGGCAAAAGCATGAAAAACATGTAATTTTGACAGTTAAAGGGCTATAACCTCTTTAAAACGCCATCTAAGATTTTCGGTTATGTTGCTCCTCGGTTGCTGTCTTCACTCAAGAAATTTTACGGAAGACATCATGCACTTATAGACAAATTTGGTACTTCGATCTGTCAGATGAGTGCAGATATTGGTTTGTCATATGGTTTTGTTTTGTCTTCTTTTACCGGATTTGACACGCTAAATGGACTATTGGCAACGCGACGGGTGTGCTATAGAAAGCAGGAACTGCTTACTCTTCCGGAGCACCTGAGTTCACTCTTGTTTCGACTGGAGTTCGCGTTGTTGATTGATATTCAGTTATTTTGTGTTTCCATGTTTCACATATTGTGTGTTTTTGTCCCGTTCTTCTTTTTGTTTACTGGTTTTGTATGTGCCCTTTCGGAAATTCGACATTCGGATATCCCACTGGTACCTCTGCTTCTTTCGACCTGATAGAGACTTTTGTGGATTTCAATAAGCTGAAGGTTTAAGCAAGCAACAACATTTCTGTACCTTCAATAGCCTTTATTCTTAGGGGCAAAGAAATGAAAAAAAGCTATTTTTGACATTTACAGGGCCATATCCCTTGTAATGAGTCGTAGGTCTCATTAACCCCTTCCGGGTCAATTGGTCCCTCCCTCATATAGTCCATTCAAAATGAAGATTCAGTGTTATTGTTCGTAACTGTCAAAGTTTTATTGGAATAATAATGGAAACATGTGTGTTACTATATTTTATTCACAATGTTGGGCGGAGCTTAGGTTTCTTGTTCTATAGGGTAAGATTTAAACGAAGAAGCCCGAAATAATTGACCCATGATCAGCCCGGTTAATGGAATAGAGTAATACAATCACATGAACCCCAAAGATTCATTCATTTTGAATATCCTTGATTCAATTTGAACAAGTGTATGAATTTTGCTATAATGGCTGCGTGAAAAGGCTCCATGTGGAAGACCAACACGCATGGGGTAAAAATGGTATTTTGGTGTTATTCTAAGGTCCCATTAACCCATTCCGGGTCAATTGCTCCCCCCTTCATTTAGTTCTTTTAAATGAAAAATGAAGTGTTACTGTTTGTAACTGTCAACGTTTTATTGGATTGAATGGAAACATGTGTACAATCTAATGAAACGTTAAAATCCACTCATTTATAATTGTCTTCGTTCTTTTTTGACAAGTGTATAAATTTTGTTTACATGGCTGTGTGAAAATGTTCTTGTCAAAAGTAAAAAGGGTATTTTGAGCACTTTGTTAACACTCTTTGCGAAAAAGTAGTTCGTGATAGTGCATGATTTATATCAGCATTAAACAGAAAACTTCATTAGCTTCGCAGTGATTTATAACATGCGCACCATCTTTCCTCTATTTGTTCAAACAAAAATTTCAAAAATACAGATTTTAAGCTAAAAATGAATGTGAACGTCCAAAGGGGGATCTTTTAGATTCCTTTTTTTTATAGTTGCTAAGTTATAAGTTATTTAGATGATTCTACTACATGTTCAATTTGAAGTAACAACGGCCATTTTTAATCGAATCTTTTCAAAATGAGGATTATGTGTTGCCAACATTTCACATATCATTCCTGTAAAGTTTCAGTTTATTTGGTTAAGGAGATACGATCCTGTGGTTTTGAATATTTTGAATTTTTTTCGATATCCTCTGCCTTTATCCATTTAAAAGCATGGGAATTATTTTACCCGTTGACCCCCTTTTTTCATTATTTTTAATATCATGTCAAAACAATCATATACAACAAATTTCAGCAAGATTTAATTATTATTTCCATGCTTATTAGGTCAAAAACTGTTCCAATGTTATTCCAATAAAAAATCCAGAGGAGTCCGATTTCCCGCAAATTTTTTAAACCCTAATATCTTTTTTTCTTTGATTTAATTTTATAAATGTTTTTCTAACAAAAGAGGCCATTTTTAGGAACATTTAATTACTTTAATTTTCAGGTGCGTATCTCCTTAAGAGGTTTCAGAGAAGAAGATTTTTGAAATTGTTCACGAACGACATACTTAGGTTTGCGAATTTCTGATACTCAAATGTCTCAATATTAAAAACTAAACTGGTAGTTAAATTGTGATAGGTCGAATAAACAAAAACAAAGGGCATTGCAAGTCCACAAACAAAATCGATTCAAACGTTAAACAAGCCGCAAAAAGGCAACAAAAGAAACCCACACAAAAAAGTACATAATTATAATCTCGATACACGTTGAAGAAAGAGTGAACGCAAGTGATCAAAAATGGTAAGCAGTTCCTACCACTGATAAAAAAAAACTAAATTCTTAATTCATGTGAAAAACAATTAACAAGATGGTCCACAGAAAACACGAAAGTACGAATACGTAATATGGAACATTACATCAACTAGCGCGTTCTTTTTTCTTATTATTCATCAAATGTGAATATGTTTTAATGATTCAATTACGATATATTTACATTTATATTTCAACAGTAAAATAAGTAAAATCTTTAGTATATTTTACAGAGGTGGAGCTGAGGGGGTCGATCGTTCATTATCTACCCTAGAAAACCTCCTAGCCATTGTAAAGAGAATACCTAGAGATGTTAGGGTGGGTAGTTCAATAGATGTTTCAAAACGGATGTGGAATTACAGCAGCGCATATGATAACAAAAGGTGTGAATATGCGAAAACGGAGAATATGAAAAAAGACGAGCAGAAATTGTTGGATGCAGAGGCGCCCAATAATAAACACAACATACAAAAAATCAGTAATGCTCCAGAGAGTCCGGGATACGTTTATGTTATTTACTAAGCCTGGGACAAAAAAAATCAGATTATATATTAGTTTTTTGGGAACTTTGTTAAAAAGATGTGACAAAGATTAACATAAATCAAAATAAATATAGTTGTGAAATAAACTATGAAATCGATATACCCCGTTTTTACTGGTCTTAGTAGTGCATTGTACCAAACGAGAACATGTACCGTGTCGGGCGAATTTAATCCTCAGTTCAAACTTCTCTGTTTTTTCTTTAATTTTCACAGAAATACAACAAAACAATGATGCGATATCATATACAATCTAAGCTAAGTTCAATGAAAATTTTAAGCAAATGTTTTGATGTGATCGTCATTACTATTTACAGAAGTAAAGGTTTATTTTTCAAAACTAAAGAAAACAAGAACAGGTTTAACAGGCGTTTTGGTGTACTTGAATTATTCTTTAGAATTACACAAAATAACAACAATGTTTCAAACTTATAGTTTTAAACTTCATCTGTTTAAATAAGACTCATCAGAAATACTTAAGCCAAATGTTAAAAGGACAAATTACCTACAATAAAAAGAACACTGCCTATTTTTTCTAACATTTAACAAATCAATATCCTCAATCAAATTATGAAATAAAAGGTGTACATTGCATATATACATGACTAATATTGATTAAAAGTTTCATTACATCAAAAAACATAAAAGAAAAGACAACGAAGTCTATATCAGACATATTTGTGAACAGATCTAGGGTCATCAAAACTGGTGGCGATCGCTTTCTTAGCTGTATAATTCATCGCCATCACAGACTATGGGAATAAAAATGTTGTTCTAATATTTTTGAGGACCTGTATACATAGCTAATAAAAAACATGCTAAAAATCCTATTCTATTTTTTACTGGATGCTTCCTGTCTATACTATCTCAACACAGTTGGTATATTGTAAAACAATGTTCTCTAATTATGATCTTATTTTTCCATTGCGATCTAAAAGTATAATCATGTTTTTTTTGTTTTTTTTTTTTTTCCATTTTACAAAATTTTATTTTACTATAGCTGTGAACAATTATATTTCTTGCTACAGCTTTTGCAAGAAATATACCCAGTAATATTAATGTCTACATAAGCAGGGTATTATATAGACAAACTTATATAATCGTTGGTTAGTAATATTACATACAAATGAGATATATATACTATATCATTACAATAAAAATATATCCTTAGTAAGAAAAACAAAAACACATTCTCAGAAAAAAAAACGGTCTCTTTGTATATACTTTACCATTTTCTAAATTATATAATTGAAGGGTGTTAAGTTAAAAAAAGATTTTAACACGCATCAATGAGCGGGTATTTAAATATACCGCCACGTGCGTGTGTAACATAAACAAGGGAAAGTGGTGGTAGATGTATACTAAATACATGTATTTTATTTAACGGATATAATAATTCTTATCATGTAAGTATTACATTCCATATGAATTTGGTTTAAACCATTGGATATTTTCTAGATATTTGATAAAATATTTCTAATAGGAATATCAATGAATTTCGATCCAGTATGATTGAGCATGAGATTAAGATTTTCCTTTAATTCTCTTTTATAGGCATTGATGAGGTAGTTGGCATTTACAGCTAAATTTTCGTATTTTATTTTATTTCTCGCTTTCCATACGACCCATTTAAGAATTGCGATAAAAATATCTCCTATGTGATTTTGAATATTTTCCTTATTATAGAATCCAATCAATACATTTTGCTCTTCAAGAATAATATTTGACATGATATGGATTTTAGCAATAACGTTTTGTGCATATTGTACAATAGGATACACTTGTTTACAATTATAGAACAAATGTTTTTGTGTTTCAAAGTGATTCTTGCATAAATGACACAATCCACCAGTGTTAGAAATGCCTATTTGTTTTAATCGAAATTCAGTGTACACAATATTATGTACGGATTTATAATGAAATTCTGATATTTTATTTTTAATTCCGAGTTTAAATATATTTCCCCAGATCTTTTTCCATATTATTTCTTGTTCGTAGTCTCTCTCCCATTTATCTTCACATTTAGGTTTTGTTTTATCGTTTAGCACTTCTTGTATGTCTTTACATTTGATGTCATTCGTGGGGATACGCTTGCCCGAGCGCGATAAAATATAGAGATCTTCAAGCCGAATGCTCGACATTTGAATATCATCTACATTTGGAATATTGCCCCTAAGTTTTTGAATATAATCTTTTGGTATTGCAGCTTTTATTTGCGAAAACTCAGAGATACAATTTCTTTTATCATTTAGTAAAGCATACATTTCGTTGCATAGTTTAAAGTCTTTCATTTCGCTATTCCAAACATCTCGTATTTTTGTAAGTCCGCTTGATAGAAAGGAGCGAAAAAGGAGAGATTTACGCTGAAATTTAATATTTTCGTTACAAAATATGTACGTATCCAAAATTTCTACATCATTCTGGGGTACAAATTTTGATCTGAGTTCCGATAATGCTTTTAAGGCTGTTTGATAATAACCAGGGAGGTTATTTATGTTAAGCATATTTAAGTCCGAACATTTACATAGGAAATAGTTTTGACCAGTTATTTGGTCATATTGTTTGAGCCACATTTTACCTAAAACATTCCACGTTTCGGTTTCAGAGTGTATGATTTTATAAAATGATTTTATTTGTCTACTTTTAATAAATGAATAAATATTTATCATTTGGAATCCGCCTTCATCGTAGTTAAGGCAGCAAACGTTTCTTCCGATTTGAGGGATCTTGTTGTCCCATATAAAATCCCATACAAGTTTGTTTATTTCTTTTAGATATTTGTCAGGAATACCTCGCATGTTTATCTCATAACCTATCGTAGATAGTATGAAACTTTTAACGATTAAGGTCTTCCCAACAAACGTCAAATTTCTTGTCTTCCAGACTTGAAGACACGATCATGTTTATTTTTCATGGGTTTACATCAATTATTAGTTTGGAACAAAAGTGCCAAACGTTGATACATGTAGTAATATAAATTAAAGAAACTAATAACCAAAGACCTTTTAAGAAGCGACCATTTAAATTGAGGGTGACGGAGGGAGCATAATTTATTCCTAAAAAATATTCTGAAGCTGAATTGTGATGAAAAATAAACTATGGCACAAGAGGCGAGGAAAAATGAAGAGCGAGTTCTTCCGCATAATAAATTATAATAATGAAAAAGCATATTTTGGCCTGTCGCCTTTAGGAAAAAAAATTAAAATCTTATCAGATCAAAAAACGAAGGCCTCACCCCATCAAGGTCAAAGGTTGGCTGGCCCCTTACAAAATACAAATACCAAATCAGGTAATTTGATTTTGCTGCATCTGCATATTTCAAGGAGTAACCTCTTATTAGCAGTATTTGAATTAAAACATTTGAAGATCAAAAACCAAAAATATTGAACGAATAGTACTCAAAACCTAAAAAGTTCGAACAGGAATGCCGAATCCAGCACCGAGGATATCGACCATGTGTAGTACAAGGAAACAACGTGGTGTTTTAAACAATTGGAAGAAGCAAATAGTCACCAAAAGGGCCTTCGAGTGTCAAAAGTCCGAAAGGGCAACGACAAAAAAGTAAATACGAGTAAGAATAGCACGAGGAACAAAGTTTTATTTATTAAGAAGTTGACAATTACTTTAATATAGTGATATAACATTTTAAATATAGTGATATAACATTTTAATGTAAACTATAGCACTGAAAATCCTGAGTCAATAGATTACTGTTTACATTTCCAAAAAGATTAAATATTTTACAATCTTATTGTGATATCATGAAATGAAGTTCATTAAAACTAGTATCTACATAATAATTAAACATGTTTAAATCATAGAACACTATGAAAAGATAACTTACAGACAGAGAGGTTGCTGCTATTATACAATAAATCGGTCTTAAGTGCTGAACTTTCATGTAATAAGGGAGCGATCACTTGATTTGTATAGGGAGGATTTGATATTTTGTTCATCCTGACTATTTTATTTTCTGAACATTTGCAGCCTGGATTTTTGTTCAGTCAAAAACAATATCTTGCCCTCTTAATTCGAAGCACTATCATGTATTTTTATTTCTTGATTTTTTTTAATTTTGCCTTTTTATTTCAAATTCCAAAACCATCCCCCAATAAAAATCAAATCGTAGTTCCTTAATATGAATACGCATGCGATAATAAAAACATCTGCCTTCGCTTTGTTTTCGTATTACAATCATTAAAATATAAGTTTTATTTTTAATTATCCATATTTACCTTTGCAGCAAAATGTCCGATTAAAAAGACTGCGCATATTCCATCAAAAAGTTTAAAGAGACAAAAATTCAATTGAAAAAAAAAAGTCAATTGAAGCTCCTGCATACATATTTTTGTGTTTTGTTTGTTTTCATAATAATAATATCTGAATATGTTGTTAATGGTATCCAAGCTTTTACCTATCCATTTAAATTTCAAAGTTATCTTCATCCTAAGGTTTTTCCTACCCCCGAAATAGGTTGATCATCTTGGTTATGATTTCATTACCCAGTTCGGTATTTTTTGTATTATGTTCTATGCTCTTCATAATCATATAGTGTTTGGCTTTTTCAATATTTTTGGTAGAGCGTCTCTGTTGAGTTTTAGTAGACAAAACGCGCGTCAGGCGTAGCAACATTTATTGCCTGAAACTTTGTTGTCATTTTGATTTCATGAATGTGGGAAAGGCAATACCCATGTAACGGTCTGCACCGACATTCTAAAAATATCATGAATTCTATTTATATAACAGTTAATTTACAATAAAAGAGACGATTATTAATTATCCTAACCTGAAAAGTAACATACCAAAGTCACCTGCATACGGTGTCTATATTTCACAACTAATTCGATATGCCAGGGCTTGTTCACATTTTTCATATTTTTTTTATCCGACACCGCTTTCTCCGTAACCGACTATTAATAGACCACGGTTATAAGAAAATACGTCTCATACGATCTCTAAAAAAATCTTTCTATGTATCAGTCACTGGTAGAAAAATTCGATATCATGTTAGACGAAATTGTTAGTTCTTGCTTTGATTAGTGTTTGGCTTATTGATGTACTGAGATGATCACCTTAGCATCCCTAATATGTCATCACTAACCTGTTGTGTTTTGTGTAACTAACGGACCCAAAGATCGCAATTAAAGAGGGAGGTTTGGCGCACCTTAAAACCTGGTTCAACTTACCATTTCTTTTAAAATGGCTGTACAAAGTCAGGACCATTGCGATCTTCAATTTCCTGGTATATATTCTTTGTTTTGTCTCGTCTTATGGACATTTGAGATTGATTCTCCAAGTTCGGTAGTAATTTTGTTATTACCTTTATTTCCTGAAATGAAATTCCTGATTTAAACTTAATACTTTGATACTAAAAATGTTTCATTTTTCGATAAACACGTGCATCATATTATTTATAATTTTTGTCTCTTTAAACCTCACGTTCCGTTAAACTGTATTGATGATGTCCTTTTATCAAACAATTCTCGATTTGGTGACTTTCTCCATCTCATATATCCCCAGAAGCTTGAGATAAACATGATAAAGGACAAAAACGGGTTCTAGGAAGTTTGCTTCATATTTAGATCTACATCGTCTCGAAATTGACTCTCAAGGAAGACTTTCAACAAAGCTTTATGACAAACGTGATGACTTCAACTTTAAATCGTCAACTTCCCCTTTTCGTGTAGCAACATTCCGTCGGCTCCTGCTTATCGGGTCTTCATATCACAATTGATTCGTTACTCTAGAGCTTGTGGGAATTACATCAATTTCCTTGGCAGAGCTTCACGTTTGACACAAAAATTGCTGACATAGGGTTATATTGCTCCACGGTTGCTGTCTTCACTGAAGAATTTTGCGGTAGACACCGTGCACTCGTAGACAAATATGGGATTTCGATCTCTTAAATGAGTGCAGATGTTGGTTTGTCGTAGAAATGTGTTTTGTCTTCCTTTACCGGATTTGACACACTGAATTGGAAATAGGCAACACGACGGGTGTGCTTTAGCAGGCAGGAACCGCTTATTCTTCCGGAGCACCTGAGTTCGCTCTTGTTACGACTTGGATTCGCGTAGTTGATTTCCGTTCGCTTAGGATGAAACGTATAGTCTATTTGAATTCTATAAGCCAACAAAAAATCCTTTTAATTATTTCGTTTTTTGAAAAAAAAAATTTATATTTGAAACAAAAATAAACTTTTTAATATCATACGAACTTTGACAACAAGAAACAAGATTTTATCTTCTCAAACATAAAAGTTTTCCTTAAAGTCTAATGGTAAATAATTTACTTGTCTCATTAAAATATAGAAATGTGTGTTTATTTGATGGAATAGCCAGATAATTGGTCTACCTGAACATAATTGAATGGATCAACAATAGGAGATTAAATGACCAACTAGCTTAACACTGGACTTATAAAGATTATTCAAGCAAATGCTTTTCCTGATCAACGTGGTGTTGTACTCCCATGGATTTTTGTGAATTTTTGTTCCATTTTTACATTAATGTCTATGAAAAATATTTTTATAGTTCGTATGCCATAAAAAAAGTGATGAAAAAAACTATTTTGCAGGATAGAATTGTACAAGCCATTTTTCGTTGATTTATAGAACTCAAATGGATTACTATGATTGTTGTACTTTTTGTGGACTTATCTTTATTTGACTGACTATGAAAATAAAATTTTTTGGGTACTATTAAATGAAAATAATCAATAGAATATTATGACAGTAAGCGATTTTACGATAGCACGATTACCAGATATTACCAGATATTCCAGTATGAGTGGTTGAATGGTTAAGTGCAAAATACCTATCTTTATATAGTGGGAATTTAATTATGTTTTAAAAATGCGAAAATGTACGTTCTATGATTTTAAGCTAAACCAAGTTTTGATAATTTGAAAAACAGATTACATAAATAAATTGCTTTAATTACTTTAAAACTCGAGTTTGTGTTGCCGATTGTAGATTTGTTTAATGTATTTATCTTTATGTCATCTATTACTTCGTGTTTGTCCTTATGTACAAAAAACTTAGAGTTGTGACCATTTTTTAGTTTGATGGTTATGTCTTTGTCTTATCGGACTTGACGGTCGAATGCCATATTGGTACAATTTTGCTTATTTTACTGACAAATTTATGGCTTTGTTGTTTTTTCTTAAACACAAAGAAAATGTTGATACATGATTGATTCAATAAAATAGTATGAATAAAACTTTTTTTTTAGTTCGTGCCCTCCTATCCTTTCTTTTTCTTTCTTCTTTTCTTTGACTAACAGTCTATAAACTTTGTAAATACAATAATCATTCTGTCTGTTCATAATCTCATAAAAGGTCAAAAACATAGACTTTGCATTTTCTGTTTGTCACAAGGAGTTGTTTCTTGTCACGATCAACGAATAACCCCATCGGACTTTTAACAACATGATTGGTAATTAAGACTCTTCCTTTTTGTCCGTCATCAGACAGAACTAAAACATGGTGAAATATATAACAAATGACGTATACGTTTCCGTTGCAGTCCACTGAAACTCCCCAAGGCCCTCTGAGGATAGACCAGTTCTTGAACTTCCAAACTACCTCTCCGGTCAGTTTAATGCAATTTACAGACGCGTCATCGTAGAACGTGAAATACAATTTTTCTTTGAAAATAGCTACTGACATACCATTTAACTCACTGGTATTTGGTATTTCTGATACTACGTAACTATCAAGATCAACAAGTCTTATTTCAGCACATGCCCCAATCACAATGTTCGAATTATTGTATACAACTCCATCAACCATTCCCATCACTTTTATTGATTCAAGAATTGTTCTTCTCTGAACATCAACAAAAACGATATGTTCAGCACACCCAACAGCAACTCTACAATCTGTAATATAGGTCAGGTCGTTTGGAAACCGGTATGGTAGAAGAGATATATCACCAATACATTTTCCCTTGGTAGATATGAGAACAACATTATCATTCCCATAGTCTGTGATGGCGATCTGACCATTTGGAAGAATGATACAGCCCAGAAAGAGATCGCCACTAGTTTTTATTACCCTTGATTTCTTCACAAATATGTCTGATATAGACTTCGATGTCCTTTCTCTTATATTTTTTGAGGACCTAAGAAAAACATGCTGATTATCATTTTCAACGTAAATGGAGTCGAATTGTTCAATATTGTTTAATTTTGAGAGTTCAAGACCGCTTTTCAAAATAACTGTTGGCTTGTCCAGACTATTATTTTTGGTAAATTTGAGGATATTTCCTTCTATTACAGAAAGCTCATATGTTACTTCTTTGATACAAACGAATACCTGGAACTCAGAACCATTTTTTAACAAGGCCTCCAACTTTTTACCCAACCATTCTGTTGCAGATTTCTGTACTGTGATATCCTCAATATATTTGGACATTGTGGAAGTTAATTTTTGGCGTGTTTTCATAATTTCATTTTTCAAGGTTTCCTTTTTGTCTGGGTGCGTGTTTATGCTTTGTCTTGCCAGTTCAACCATGGCAACTAAAGAGTGGGTCTGGTCTTCGACATCCTTTCTGTTTCTTTCAAGTGTCTTTTCTATCACATTTGCATTGTATACGGCATCAGACAACCCTTGCTGAACCTTTCGGACGGTTTCAGACTCTTTTATTCCTTTCGTCATTTGTGAAATGGGGACTAATAGTCTACAATGGGGATGTTTCTTCCTACACTGCTTGCAAAGAAGGCTTTGGTGAAAAGAGCAAAACAGTTTAAGCTGTTTTTTATGGATTCGACATTTATTGTCAGGGAGAGGAAACGACTCGGAAATAGGTAGGTTACTTTCGATCGAAACCATTAGATGGTTTTGAATTGCTTTACCACAGGACCGTAATATTTTAAAACATTGACAAACAGTCTGGTCACATTCGGAACAGCAATGGTTTGATGTTTTGTTTGTATCACAGGAAGAACAGATTTTATTATTTTCTGCCATGCCAAATATTTTGATCTGTAATTATAAATATGTCTTATTGAGTTTAAATGTAGTTTATAAGTGATCTTAAGTGTTAATGTATATTGGTCTCGGGTTTACATCAATGTTAAGTTTGGTTTTGAGAACTTTTCATTTAAAAACTTTTTTTTTATCTTCCAATGTTTTGATTCAAATACTGATGATGAAAGGTTACTCCTTGAAATGTCAATATACAGCACAACAGAATTAACCGTTTTATACCCGTTTTTTGAAGTTGTATTTTGGAACCAAAGTACCACACTTTGAGAGCAATATAAATTAACGAAACTAATCACCATAGACCTTAGGGGCCGACAATTAAATCGAGGTGGGCTAAATTATTTCCTTAACGAGACCCTGGAGCTGATTTGTGATGAAAAAATATTCTGGCATAATCGGCTGAGAAAAAAATCTGAGTTATTCCATATAAATAATGCTTATAATGAAAAAATTGTCCTGCAGCCTAAAAACACACCATATTAAAAAACAAAGCCTCCCCCCTTCAGGTTCAAAGGTTGATTCCTTATAAAATACAAATACCAAACGGGTATAACAACGGGTAATTTAGTTATGGTGTATATGCATATTTCAAGGAGTAACCTCTCATCAGCAGCATTTGAATCAAAACACTGGAAGATCAAAAACCAAAAGTATTGAACGAAAAATACTCAAAACCTAAAATATTCGAATAGGATAGCCAAATCCAGAAGCAAGGATATCGGCCATGTGTAGTACAAGGAAACAACCAGAGACAAGTTTATTGAAGGTATCTTAGGAGTAACTGTAAGGCATGTCTTTGTCCCATTTAAATTGTATTAAAAAGATATGATCATCCTATTTTAAGACACTTTTATTAAACAGGCCCCTGGTTTTTCAAATAATTGTAAGAAGCAAAGAGGCACCAATGGGGCATTCAAGTTTCTAAAGTCCGAAAGGGCAACGACAAAACCGGTAAGCATGAACAAGAACAGCACGAGAAACAAAGTTGTATTTATTAAGAAGTTGAAAATCATTTCAATATAGTGATATAACATTTTTCAATCGTTTGAGCTGTACAAATACTAAGATTGTCTCCAAACATGTTAAAACTGTCCTGATGACCCTTAAATCATAGAACATTATGAAAAGATAAGAAAAAGACAGAGAGGTTGCTGTTATACAATCAAACGGTTGAAAAGTGTTGTAATTTCAAGTTTTAATGGAGCGACCATGATTTTTATTGGGAGTCTTTTGATATTTTGTTAATCCTGCCTTTTTAAATTCTGAAAAACTGCAGCCTGGATTTTGTTCAGTCAAATACAATATCTTGCCCTTTTAATTCACACACTATGGTATATTTTTTATTTCCTGATTTTTTTGGCATCCTGCCTTTTTATTTCAAATTTCACTAATCATCCCCCAATAAAAATTAAATGGTAATTCCTTAATATGAATACGCATGTTATAATGAAAAGATCTGCCTTCGCTTTGTTTTCGTATTACAACCATTTATATATAAGTTTCATTTTTAATACATCCATATTTACCTTTGCAGCAAAATGTCCGATTGAAAAGACAAGGAAGTTGGACTACTGCGCATGCGCATATTCCGTGTAAATTTGAAGTTAGTTCACCTTTATTGATGAAAGTGTTAATGTTTCACATGAGTACGTAGTCATTTATTTTTTATTGCTGACAGGAGCGTTTAATGTCGTTACTAAGCCTATATAATGCGTTCTCATCTAATTTTTAAAATTCTCATGCACATTTTTAAGCTTTTTTCGATCAATTCTTGCCAAAATTGCTGAGCTGAGCAAAAAATCAAGACAAAAACACACTCTTTTGAATAAAATTGTAATTTTGTTTCCAGATGTACCTTTTTTGCCTACTAAAAGTACGATGACTTAGCATTTGTTTGGACATTGAATGCAAATGTGATGTGTTTTAGTGGCTAAAAAAATATTGAGGACACGATATCTGTAAATAAAACCCGTGTCAGCATTTTTCGTAATTTTCTATGCAGATTTGAAAGTAATAGTTAGATTTTTTTTATTTTCAAGTCCGTATGTTAGCATTCCGACCAGGTGTATGCAGAATCATTTTAAATATGTTGAAACTTTGTTTTACATCTCCGTATGCTAGCATTCCAACCTGGTGTATACAGAATCTTTTCAAATTTGTTGAAATTTTGTTTCTCAGGTATGTATGAAAGCATTTCGACCTGATGTATTCAGAATCCTTTTAAATTTGTTGAAATTTGGTTTCTCAGGTCCATATGCCTGCATTCCAACCTGGTGTGTGCAGAATCCTTTTGATTATGTTGAAATTTGGTTTCCTAGGTCCGTATGCTAGCATTCAGACCTGGTTTATGCAGAATCCTTTTAAATATGTTGAAATTTTGTTTCCTAGGTCTGTATGCTAGCATTCCGACCTGGTGTATGTAGAATCCTCTTAAAGACATTGAACTTTTGTTTGTCAGGTCCAAATCACCTTGTGTATGCTGAATCACGCGAAAACAGTTTATGTCTGGTCTCTACATATGTAACATTCCAACATTGTACACACAGAAGTACATGTACGTGATATTGTTTTAGGCGTGTGCAAAATCATGAGAGAACTTGCATGTAGATAATTTTCAACATTTATATACTAGTATACAGTAAGGAACTCTAGATCTTAGAATGATAAGTGAATAGTTTACATATATACGGACCCAATTACTAGTATTTGACGTGGGACAGCAAAGTTTCAACATGCATAAGTAAGTCTGAACCACCTAGAGTAACCAATGCCAGTGGTCCTTTTTTAAGATGAATGGATGTAGATGAGTTTGTTAGAACATAAAACAATATTCAATTTAAAGCAACGAGATAGCGTTTTTGGTACCCGAACCTAGCAATAAATTTTACTCTTTTTTTTACAATTTCACAAAAACTCTTACTTTAAATAGAGTAAAATAAAGAAAATACCAAAACTACCGAACTGGCATGGGATATACAATCTCAAATGTCGAAGACGAAAAGACAATGCATGGCAAAGACACGACGGAGAAATTGAAGCTCGCAATGGTCCTGACATTTCAAAAGAAATGGTATATTCACAAACTTTTATGGCTTTAAAACCTCCCTTATCTATTGGGATCGAAATTAGTGTCTGTCTCAGTCTGGAAGTATGGCATTAGTGAGATTGAGGGATACACAAAGTTAGTATATAACACGTTTGAATGACACACACTACTATTTAAAAAGAAACTATTTAGAGTTTGCTACAATTTATTCTAATGGTACGAAAGTCATTA
Organism: Arcuatula senhousia; assembly: GCA_963971305.1. Taxonomy (NCBI): domain Eukaryota; kingdom Metazoa; phylum Mollusca; class Bivalvia; order Mytilida; family Mytilidae; genus Arcuatula; species Arcuatula senhousia. The sequence goes on from CAXARO010001039.1 coordinate 57,711, forward strand.
ATGTTAAAAATATTACTGGTTGAGATTTTTTTAAAAATAACAAACACGGTGTCCACAAATGGATGGTAGCTAAATTCATTATGTCAGAATATGGAATCACCAAATGCAAATACAAATGCTTGCTGCATGTTCAGACACGTGATCCTTCTATTTTCTTAATATTGATAAGACGTCTGTGCTACAAAAGTCTTCCCACTTTTAATACTTGGATTATAATTAAGTGCAGTCTTTTTAAAATCTTGGAAGAGTGGCTTCTATCCATGGATTCCTATACGATATCATTTCGCCTCTTTTCTTTTTTAACCAATGAATATATATGGCAGGTGAATGACATAGCTTGGCGTTGTAGTCGCATACGGACTGTAATGAAAAGGGAAAAAAACATAATTTTCACAGTAGGCAGTATGAATATTTGCAAACGCTCCTATTTTATAGTGTAAAAGCTGTGATTACATAACAAACATATAATACAATCACATATTTTGGTTTCAAATAAATGTACAAATTTCTTCCTCATATTAAATATAGGATAATTTTTATGCTTTCTGTGACAGAAACATTCCCAGACGACGTTGACATCGTATAATAATATTTTTTTTATTATAATAATCTGTGTCAAGTTGGAGTACTTTACATCTTTCACATTAAAATTAAAACATTTTTTATAATAACCAACTAAGAAGATTATAAGTCTTTCCAAAATATAAAGAGATTTTACATTTTCAAATTAACATTTCCTTCTCTTCGACAAGAGGCTCCCGAGAGCCTGACTAGCTCTCCTGACTTAAGTGTCTGAAGAATGGGCTATCTATTTGACATTGAAAGGATCACAAGTTTAATAAGGGGTCATCTGACCACTTTCTTGAAATTGAACAAGGACGATACAAACAAATTCCTAGAGATCAACGTTTTCGTAATTATTGTAAAAATCAAAATAGTATTGATGATGAGCTCCACTTCTTTCTTCATTGTGACCATAACAAAATTTATAGAAAAATTCTTTTTAAAGACTATGAAATAAACTTTGACCATTCTGAACAATATAATTTAACCAAAATATTATCCCCAACAAATTTTAGGCAAACTCAGAGTCTTGCCTCCTTTATAAAACAGTCATCAGAACTGAGGACAGGAGACTCAAAGACTTGATGCTGTCTTTTTTTGTTTATTGTCATATATGTATATAATTATGTCACAAATCATTTAAATGTTGATTTCTTGACAAATAAAGATAATATGGTTTAACCTATCAGGGCAATAGCTTAACTATTACCGTACAATTCTACTCTTTTATAATTGTCATATGCTGAAAAGCAAAGTAGTGGGATGACCATTTGTTGATTCCTTCTCTTTGCAGTGTGGTGCAATTTGGTCAGCTGGTCGGAATCCAGATTAATTTGTCCCAAATATAAAAAAAATACTTTCAAGTGTAAATAATTAAAGAAGAATCCGGACAGAATTATTATTTATCGTACCGAAGTTAATGTGTCACAAATGAAATGACCAAAAACTGCTGGCACCGATGCCCCCCAATCCAAACTAATGTTACATGGTAACGAAACTAGAAAAAAATATATGCTTACCCGCAAGATTGTTGTCAACAAGTGTTGTCAGACAAGACAGCATTGAATACAGGTACCCATGCACGCTTTTCTTGTGTGGTCAGAGTGGAAGACGGTCAACCAGCAGCTCGTGCTCCACGTGCTGCCACCCGGCCGATTACATATAACACGAGTTTTCAAAATATAGTGCAAAGTCTTCTCTAAACTATCAAACTCTTTGTATATTAGGAAATTAACGTTAAAGAGATCAAGAAAATTGTGTTTGTTGTTCTTAAATGACTTGATAAAATAGTGCGTAGAAATTCAACGAACTACATGTAGATCTATTATTTACATTACACCATTAGTACTTCATCAATGTTTACAAACACGGAAGAGTGTTTTGAAAATGGATGGATTTTGTAACCAATTATTCAGCACACAACATATGAAGTCAAAAGGTAAGTAATATTATGAATTAACTTTTGATGCTGTCCTACTGATGCCAATACACGTCATTGTGAAACATAAATATAACTTTTCACTGGACACCATATCCTTGTTATTTACAACCTTGACATCGGGTCAGTGTACTTTTAATTGGCACCTGTAACATGTTTCTGGGTGGTTTTTTTTGTGTTTGTGAAGTAATTGCAACAAGCAGATTATTTTAGGATAAAAAAGAAAATATAGCTTTTAATTCATAATTTCTCGAAAGTTCGTCTGATTTCCTTTTAAATTTTAAAAGGATTTCACTGTGACTATGCAAAATTCAAAGTGAAAATGATGAAAAATTGCCAACGTACAGGTTACATTAGGGACAGACCATTTACCTTGAGAGGGGGCTCGATTTCTGTTTTGGTCAGAAAATTTTGTTTCCGCAAATTTTTGTTTTCTTACCCTGAGCTGCCAAAATATTTTTTTCATTAAAAATTATTTTCAGAATATATTTAGGAGAAAAACAAGCCCCCCTTTCAAGTTAAATGGTCGATCCCTTCCGTAAAAGGCGCTTGAGAAACAATAATTTTACTATGTCGCTTCTAACATAATAGAGAAACAAGTAAGAAACAACAATCGATCAGTAAAAATCCCACCAAGCAAAACTCAACAATATAGAAACTCTTTATTCGTTCGCACCGCTATAGACTGGAACCATCTGGAAGACACCGTGGTGCAGACCAACAAAACAGAGGATTTTAAAACTCGCCTATGTTCGCGCGACTAGACCAGCGCAGACCATCCCCGTCACACAGTAGCCCTAAGGGAATTCTGTGACGTACCAATATAGATACAGATACAGATAAAATTACTAATATTATATTCTTTTCCGTTACCGAAAGACGCAGTCACAGTTGTTGCTTTAAATGATTTTTACACCTTGACTAGAAAAATGATTTAAAATAAATTTCAGAAACTTTCTAACGATTTGAAATACGAAATATAGATGCTCCCGGCGATAATTCACTTGTTAATTATATCTAGAGTACAGATGACTTTGCTGAAGACACATACATGTAGATACATTGTAAGGAGATTCGGGCACCGTGCAGAACATCAATATTATTGAACGCATTCAAGACGAACTACGTTTGTGGAGTCAACTTTGTGCGCGACGTCATAATAATATTCGGCTTTTTCATGAATATTTACTTATGTTTCTATGAAAATAATTTTAATAAAAACTTTATTCATCTTTGAACAGTGACCATTTCATAGTGCAACCATACAATAAACGACAAATAAGGACATGAAACAAAAATATTTCTTGATATTTTGGTGCAAAAACTTTTAAAATCCATTTAGATATGACTTCAAAATATATATATTTTTTAATTTATTTAACATAGAAATCAATAGAAAAAAAATAGGTGACCGAATACTTTTGCATATATCTGTAGAAAGACCCACTACAGCATTAAGCCTGTCGGTAAAAGTAAACTAAAGAGCGCTCAAAACATGGGGTATGTGCTCCAGGTGGTTGAATGATCTTGAATGGATTGAAGTGTAACTGTCAAAATGAAAGCCGGTGTCTTCAGGATGAAATGCGAAATGAAAGTGCTCACCGTGTTGTGAAAATGTCAATACACGTTAAAGAACCCTGCTGCATATATCAATTAGAGAAGGACACGTAGGATCCTCTGGAGGAAGCTAAATTGCCCGATCCAACCCAAACGTCCTTTTTCATGTGGCTCGTGTCCCTAGTTCCTCCATTTCATCTAACACTCGTTATGTTTGCTTTCATCACCCTATTTCATGTTCATCTTCCTGATATAGCCGAAATCGTTCTGCTTTTAGACGGCAAAGCAATAAATAACGAGCTGTTTACAAAATTTAGGTTAGAAAAAATGGTTTGATAATTATTTTCTTCTTAAATGTAAAATATGAAATTAAATAATTAAGTAAATACATAGAGAAAAAAATTAACGCATGAAATACTTAATCATTTATAATTCTTAACTTTTTGAACAGTTTGAATTCGATTTTCATCTTTCGAACTCAAGATGTCACTGTTGGGGGCTGTCTTTTAAAATGAGCACCACAACAGGTACATGTCATGTGGTCGTCCCTAGCTTTACAGTTACTTCATTATATGCATTTAATACTATTAACTCTATTACATAAATCATTTTCAGTACATCATACATATACAATAAGTTGATCATAATTCTCCGACTATCTAAAATTATCTGTATTTTATTTTTTCAGACCACTTAAGAAGTCGAAAGTCAAATAGGTCCAGCCCATCCATCTGGATTTTAGAGACAGAGAAAAATGTGGATGTTTAAAGAAACAAACAGCAATAACCAACATGAATGATTCTATCGATGGTCCGGAATATCTTTAAAAAAGGAAATATTATAAGAAGGACGAAGAAATTTGCCGACCTATGCAAAAATGCCACCTAGTTAATTTAGATTTGGATTAAAGAAACAGTTACTGTATTTTTGTGAACAATTTGTGTGTGAATCTGTACTACATAATTATATATTGTACAAGTTCAACAAGAGACTGAATTCAAAAATAAATTTATTGGCTTTATTTCATTGACATATTTTTATACCCCACCCAACGAATTTGCGAATCGTATACTGTTTTCACTTGTCCGTCTGTCCGTGATCAATATTCCATAACAGTTTTCTCAGAAATTAATAATTCAGGATTCAGGATACATTTGCAGGTCTGTCTGACTTTTTTCGGTAAATTATTTTCGTAACAGATTTTTCAGCAACTATTAGTAGTACGCTTTTGATATTTGGTATGTAACTTGAATAGGTAGGGGTCCCATGTGGTGGGATAAGTTTTCAGGTCTGTGAATCATCTACTTCCTGTTTAACAAGCTGACTTGGAAAGACAACAACGCTGACTTGTGACTCCTTACTCAAAATAGACCGTAGGCACGTGGGGGGTATGTGATGACAGTGCTCACTAAGGGACTTCCATTGCAGTTGGAGCAATATCATCATCAGCATATGGCGGTTTTTTGTTTTTGTATTCGATTTGTTTGCAGAATATGCAATTGTCATTTAATATCATACTAGGATTTACTTCTCTTTTCTCTTGTTTTCAAGAAATTTCGTCAAACTTTCTTCAACACTACATCACTACGAGGAAATACTAGTATTAAATATCGTCAGAACAGACAATATCAATGCAGTTTAACATTGAAGTATTAAAGAAACATTGACATGTCTATGTCAACGTGATTTTTCTCTGTTTGTTGTCATTTTTTGTTTTTTATCATTGGTCAACACTGAACCTTGTTTGGTTTGTAAGCAGTGATCTAGTCAAGAACTGAAAATGTAAATTTCGTGCAATTGTCAAATTGCAGATAAAAAAATAATAAAACAATGTGAGAGTGTTAAGTCTTACAAATAACAAATAACACAGAATCCAGCAAATATTTAAACACCTAACCGGAATGTAAGCCCCAAAATACATGTATGTAGTATTATCATCTAGCAAACCAGATCGGAAGGCTGGCAATCCGCATACGGACCCGAAAACCAAAATTAAATAAATAATACAGAATCCAGCTTACGCAAGGTCGGAATGCTAGCCCACGGACCTAAAAAACCAAAACCATGCAAATAACACAGAAACCGAATCAGGCATACTCCAGGTCAGACCTGAAAAACCTAAATCGCATACGGACCTGAAAAACCAAAACATGCAAAAAATACAGAATCCAGCATACATCAGTTCGGAATGCTAGCATACGGACCTGAAAAACCAAAATCATGCAAATAATACAGAATCCAGCATACGCCAGGTCGGAATGCTAGCATACGGACATGAAAAACTGAAAGTTTACAAATAATACAGAATCCAGCATACAGCAGGTCGGAATGATAGCATTTGGATCTGGTGAGTAAAATAATAGAAGAAAATGCATAGTTTAAGCATTTAACTACTTTTGGTATGCTGAAATCATCAAAACGGAGTAGCGAAAAATTGAGAGTGCAAAATTTATAGCCATTGTGTCAATTTTAGCATACAAAGGCTAAAAATATGCAGTATTGATACATTTTTGCTTGATTGTTGTTCAAACGTCCTTGATGAGAATTTTAAAAATTAGATGAGAACGCATTATATATAGATCTGCAGTAGCATTTGCATATTACCCCGGGTTTTTTTTGGGGGGGGGGTTGTAAAACGGTATCTACAATGATATTCTGAAGGTTCATGTAAACGTTTGCCTTTGATGTAGTATGTGTACAGCAAAATCTGAATATAAAATTATAAAATAAACCGTAGCAGGACCTAGATATAATACTATTAATTTCTTATTGATATTTGAAAATATTTTCATTGTTATTTCTATTATTTTTGAGTTCTGCTTTTACCCGTTTTGTGCACAGTCGACTTTTGGCTAATATCAATAACATCCTTGCATGTGGCCTCAGATCTTATTATATTTTAACCAAATGTGTCTACCAACGTGTCAATTGAGATGTACAATGATTTTTTTTTGTCTTTATTCAAAATAAATTTTCAACGAAAATACTTTTTAACGAAAAAACTGTTTTATTCAAATAAATAAATGGGTCAATGTAAAAAAGTGTGTCCATATCTAGGTTTTACTTCACTTTATTTGTACTGATAATCTACCGTTTGAGCTGCACATATACTAGAATTTAAAAGAAAAAGTTATGACTGTCCTGATGACCTTTCATTTAAACTTAATATTTTGATACAGACATTTTCTTAATCGAAGCTCCTGCATACTGTATCTTTGTGTTTTGTTTTGTTCTTAAGTTAAAAATGTCTATATATGTTGTTGTTAATGATATCCCTATTCACAAAAGGAGAAAAATGTCCAATTGAAATGACAAAAATGTTTAACTGATGTGCATGTTCCGTCTAAGTCAATTCAAATTTATTGATATGTTTTACATAAGGACTGTTATCTTTTAGTTTTATTACTGACAGAGAAGCTGAATGTCGGTACAATTCCCTATTTTCGTAAATAGTGAGTTATCTCCCATTTAAAAGAGTTGTCCTCCATTATGGTAGGTAAATTACATTGCAATGAATGGGAAAAATTAGGTTTAAATTTTTTTTAAAATTAATCAGAGGGCGTATCAGACCCTATAAAACAGGAAAACATGTTATATTATACCTTTTTCAAAATAATCATACTTTACATTTGGACATCTTTTGACAAATTAAAAAATAAATGCAGAAAATATTTTTCCACACAGTAATTAGTATACAATACCTTCTGAAAAGAGAAGATAACTCTGCAAATGGGAAATTACTCACCATATACGAATTTAAGGAATACCTATGTATAGGTCTGCAGTGTCATTCCTAAAATAACAGGATTTCTATTATAAGCCAGTTAATTTAATGGAATTCCCTTTTAAACATGATACATTGAAACAGAAATATTTTCTTGCTGACCAGTGGTCTGGCAGTCCTACTTTATCGAAACGTGCAGTGGTCTGGCGGTCCTACTTTATCGACCTGCAGCAGTGTAATTTGACGTGCATGCATATGTCATGTGTCATTTTCTTGATACTATGTGCTTCTATGACTTGCAGACCGTTACTCTTTGAACTCTTTAAAGAATTTTTTTCTGCCTCCCTTTACTTTAGGCGAATACTATGGTGTAAGAGGAGTTAACCTTAGAAAAAGCTCACGTATGACTGACAGACGATCAGACATCAAATGATGGCAAAAGCCTACCAGACCGCAAAAAAAATGATTCACTTTAAAAGACCTTTTTCCCCGAAAACGGGGGTAGTCAGACAACTTTAAACCCGATAGACACTTTTTTAGTATCTGTACGCAACCATTTTTAATGTAATAGTTTTCATATATTTCATTCTAAACCAAAACATGTGTTAAAAGCCTTAGCCCTTTAAAGAGGTCAGTTGACAACCTCTACCAAATGCGGAGTTTTGAAGAAGTTCTTTAGTTGATTGTTTTAGCAATAAAAAGTTTTCATTTCGTAAACCAAAAACATAATATTTACATCTGGCGCATTTGACACATCATTTCATAAAGGTCCTTGAGCATTCATCCAGGCAAAACGAAATATATTTCATTTTATAAGCCACAAAACACGATTGGAGAGCAAACGAACATTTTTTTGTGGAGCTTCATAAGCTAAACATTAGCATACAATTTTCTCTAATTACAATTTTTTTTTAATTGACCTTTCAGAAGCCGTCACCTATAGTTTGCAAGTGTTTTTAAAAAAGGTTGTAGTTTGTTCTGTATGTAAAGAAAATATGTATGCTAAAACCAAATTTTGAAGGTTGAATAAGAATAGGAGCAAAAAAGTGCTCTTTAAGGGCCAAACTCAATCGCACAGGTTGAAAATGTTTTTTTTCTAATCTTGTATGAATAAACAAAGCTAACATAAAATAAAGTTTTATGATAAAGAGTAAAACACACTGACCAATGTTTCTAAATTTATCTATAGGTTTAATTGCTCTATTTTACCAATTTCTCCTTATTATTCAATGGCAGTCATTACTTTGATTTTTTTACATCAGTCGATAAATGCTTTTTAACTAGCTGTCAGTAACTGCGGGTGTTCTAAAGAGGGTTCCTTAACGTCTCGTTGTTCTCGTTAAATACTTATTCCTCATCTCATCATGAAGCAAAGGAGCACCAATTGTGCATTCGAGTGTCAAAAGTCCGAAAGGGCAACGACTAAACCGGTAAACATGAACAAAAACAGCACAAAAACACATACAACAAAATCAACCAAACGGAAATCAACAACGCGAACTCAAGTCGAAACAAAAGTGAACTCAGGTGCTCCGGAAGAGCAAGCTAAAAACAACTTTTCAACGTAAAACTCTCTTTTTAAAAACAAAATTTTAACTGTTACGTTGTTCCATGTCTAAATAAATACAATTTATTATTTGGAAAAATTGTGATTGCAAAGCGCGTCACAAATGACTCCACAGGTAACCCTCTTTTTCAATATCCGGCCTTTTTGAGATCATTTTACCTTACATCATTCTTCATAATGCCTAGGTATCAATTTTTCATTGAGATCGGGGCAAGCTAAAATTTTATCGAAAGAGGCGCCTCGACCATTTTGATTTTTTTTCATTTTCTTTTTTATTTGTTTATCTGGTGAGGCTTTTACAATACATCCTTACAATCATCACCTGACAAGGATGTTAGGAGGTTGCAAAAATGATGTAGATGTTTTGGTGGTAAGAATCTTTTCTAAAATCTCATCAGTAGGAGCTAAACTGGCAATACTAATATCACTACAATTCTCATGACATATTTTCTTATGTGGTAGGGAATATTTGAAATGAGACTATGATATAAATGAAAGTTATTTGTATTTGTTGCTCTATAAATTGCAGAAAATTGTAAAAGGACCTGCTTTGAAAGTTGACAGAGTATTTAAGAAACATAATATTGTTTTCTTTCCATTCCAAACATAATGTTTAATTGGATACAGAAACAAATTTCAAAATATCAAGTAAATATAAAATATTCTGCTTTAACAGTTTTAGTCTGGTTTTGTTAATTATGACTAATTATAAAATCCTCCTTTCCAAAACATGGTACAATGTGAAACTTATCACAATATTTCTTTTTATTAGATTAAAAACTCTAGCACCTCCAAAATGTGTGAAACCAGTAGTGTTTGACATATTCAATCAGGGTTTACAAAGAATCCCTTAACCCATGAAAGTAAATAAACCTAAATAAATGGTAAATGTATCATATTCCCCCCCCCCCGGCTCAGATCTCAATCAAATTATTACGTTTGATGCGATCTGTCTTACCACTCCAAATAAAGTTATAAAATAAAACAATTATCTCATTCATCCTGGCTTCTGACAAACTTGGAATTGAAATAAACATAGCTATAGGAAGGTACAGCAGTGTACAATTTCTCATAGAAAAAATTGACTGCTCATGCATAATCATTGACTGATCTGAAATACTATTTCCTTTACTATTGATAAATTAAACCATTGTTTTCTTTACAGCTAGATTTCTTTTTTTCAAGTTTGAGTACATTGCACTCTATTTTCATGGCATTAATTAATCATCCTTTGATACTATACTGTAAAACTACTGTGGAAATTTTCCCTTTTGTTCTTAACTCCAACACATGTGTACCTGTCCCAATCCAGCAGGCCATGGGTAATGGTAATGTGTAATGTAATGTAATGTGGCTAATTTTGAGTAATGTGTAATGTAATGGAAATGGGACTTCATTTTGTGTAATGGTAATGTAATGCAAAAATAAAAAGTTCTACGGTAGGTTTATATTCGTTTATATATTATCCTTCCTGAAAAAGTTGTCTGACTGATGGGTTTTAATAGTCGTGACTATTACAGTAAACCTGCTAAAGACTCGCTATGTGCCATGGGTCGTCCAGCCAATGTTAGCTGCTCCAGTGTATCCTTTGTCGTCGCTGGAACAGTGTCCGTCTTACCCCACGGGAAAGTACTTGTCGGAAATTAGCTCAATTGAAAATTGGTACAATCGCTGCGCAATTTTGACACTTAGGGGGAAAATCAATATGGTTTTCATTTTTCTCTGACGTTACAACTTTTGACAGTTAAACATGTTTTGCATACATCACATGTAAATTTTTATAGTAAACTTACCAATATAATATATCATATAAAATCATTTGGATATATAACATAATCAATGGAAAAGTTTTGTGGGATTTTTTAGTAATTGTCTGAAAACAGGGGAAATAATTTCAAACATTTTAGAAAGCGGGGGATAATTTCGGATCGATGACGGCCAAAGCGTTTCGGGATCAATTAATTAGGTTAATTAGCAAACTGCAGACATAATTGCATATGTGATAATGAAATTTTCAAAGGGCACAACCATCCCCTATTTTTGATATATGAAGCTTAGTCGTAACATTTGTTGTTTAAGCTGCAACCCAGCTAATAAAAACGCTTCGTTATTGTAGTAGTATAGATATAACCTTTAGGTTACTTAATTAAGATTCTATTATTAAGCTGCACAACTTTTTTCAATAAAATTAGTTTAAACTTTCTAAATAGTCTAACTTTATGTATCATAGTGGGTGATAAATCTGGAATAGTTTACCATCTACTATACAAAATGAAAAATCTTTCGAACGTTTTAAAAAAAAAGTGAAAACTCACCTGTTTAGAACTGCATACAATTGATCTTGATTTTGTAATTTATTTACTGTTAAAGATTTATAGTAATCAGAATTGCTTTGCTTCGGAGTAGATTTATAATACTGTTGGGTTTTTTAAGTTACTTGGTTTTTCACATCTGGTTAATTATTTTTAGTGACAAGGTTGTAGTTTATATTTTTATATTTTATTTTGTTTTAAATTCAAATTGATAGAAATCATTTCATTTTTTTGAAGTTATAATAATTATTAAATTGTAAATTTTAACTCATACTTCTAGATTTTTTAATGTTTTAATTTCAGTACACATTTTTGCAGTTTTTTTTTTTCTGCAAGGTGCTTTATTATTTTAATTAAACTGTTTTGCAATCTTTTATGTTTCCTTCTAATCATTTGTTCTTATATTTGAAAATTGTGAATACTGTGATATGTCTCTTATGTGATATTGTGAATATTGTGATATTTTTCTCATGTGATATAATTGTAAAGCGCCTAGAGTAATATTTTAGTATTGCCGCTATATAAGAATTGTTTAAAATAATAATAAATATTATCTTCTGGTTTTTCAAACTCTTTTTTACAAAATAACAAACATATAAATAAACAGAGATAAGACTGCCAGTCATTCGAATTTACCTAAGCAGCTATATGGTTGTCCATCAAAAAATCTAATTTTTGGTTTCATTGTTCAATGCTCCTCATAACCTGGAACTTGTTTGGCTTTTCCCATATTTTGGGTAGAACGATTCTGATAAGTCTTGAATAGACGAAACGCGCATCAGGAGTAGCAAATTTTATTGTTTGTAAATTTTATATTAACCTTAGCAGCACTATGGCTTTAAGTCAAATGTTCTAAGTTACCTTTAAGTTACCAACAATATGGTTTTCCATAAAAGAATTGATTTAATGTAGCAGCAAAATGACAATAGACAATAGACAATATTTATTTGTTTTAAAACATTTACAATAAATGGTTATTAACACAAGTTTATAGCAAACAAAAAGTTAAATCAATGTACGATTTTATAGAGAAGGCATGCGCGTAGATATGTGGTAAACAAAAATACTTAGTGCTGAAAAAGGGGAAATTTGATGGACAACAAACAATATTAACTTAAAACGTAGAGATATGATCTTCCTTAGATGTTATATAACAGATTTTTGTGAAAAAGAGATCTTTCTGATTGAAGAAAAAGACATTTTAACAAACTTCGAACCTTCAACTAACTTTAATCAAAACAAATATGGCTGCGACAGCTACCTCGAAAGATGATTTGTTTATATCCAGCTCACAATCCAATCCTTCTACAACACTTGATACTCCTCTAGGGAAAAAGAGAGGGCTCCCTAATGATTTACCCGGTACTGTAAAACTAGTAAAGTAATAAAGGCCCTGAGTAGCCCCGATATGCTAAATGCAGTCATTCCCAATTGAATAAGTCCATAAGCGAATCACTGTCGTCGGTCATTGAAAGGGAAGTAAAGCTGAAATTAAACCTTATTGGGGAGAGCTAAGACGTAAACAAGAGGTAATAGACAATCAGGTCAAAAAATCTCAATTCATTCCGAGAAGATTTGTACCCAATGTATACAAATCTCATCACTGGAGAATAAGTTGAGACACTATTCTAATAAATCATTCAACGTTGAAAACCACCACTGTCCTGCATGAACCAACTGATCGTTACTATGATGTAGACACCAAAAACAATATAGCCGAACAACTAGCCTTATAGATTTCATTACATAATTGTACCAACTGATGGTCATGGTAAAATTGCTGTACGAAAATAGTTAAGCTCACTTTTCAACGGGAAGACATTTGAACGAGGTTTGATGAACTTTAACCATCAATACCCGTTGTGATCTTTAAGAACTTGTATATGTGTTTCGAAACATAAAACACCATGTCCATTCCAGACACGATTGGAATGCATGTTTGTACAGCACGGCGATAAATAATGCATAAAAGTTAATCCGTACAAAAGTTTTTTTTTAAAATTGATTACATTTGAAGAGCACATATTTACCATTTTCGTTTTTTGTTTTATTTTAAGTGAAAGATAAGGAAAAATTATTAAAAAAGACTAAAGATATTTATCTTGTTTATCCTTTTCATGTTTTAGATTAACAAATAGGGAATTGTACCACGAATAAAACTATAACTTTTATGTTTAACAGAAACAAGATAATGACAAAATAGAGGCGAGGTTACAAAGCTACTCTACTAGGACTTTTTCTATTTTTAGATGTCTAACATTGAATGCAAATCCAAGAACATTTTAAACCACTTTACGTTACGTCACAATTAATTACCGATAAAGAGAATATATGACTTTTTGATTTTGAGATCGACTTTATCACTTGTTTTTTGGTTCACCCTTCGGGTTCACCGAAAACAAGTGATAAAATCGATCTCAAAATCAAAAAGTCATATATTCTATATTTACCAATCTAAATTATCTATCAAAATATCAGTCAAAACTTAGTGAAAATGTGTTTTTTCGTTCTACTGAAAAATTCTAATATCTTGAATTACGACATACAGCAATGATACAATATTTTTCAATGCTCTTTTTTACAATACACATATATGTGTTTCATATTTTATTTCAAAATGAAGTCGAACAGATAGGCTTCGTTTTGTCTGCTTGCAACTAGTAATTGTTTCCTGTCATTGTCCACAAATACTCCGTGCGGATTTGAAACGACCTTACTGGTAATTAAAATCCTACTTTTCTGTCCGTTCGCAGATAGAACCAAAACATGGTGATTATGATTACATGCGACATAAACGTTTCCATAACAGTCCACTGAAAGTTCCCATGGCGATTTCAGTATCGACGTGTCTTTGAACTTCCACAAGACTTCACCATTCATTTTAATGCAACTCACAGAACCGTCGTTGTAGTTCGTGACGTACAACTTGTCTTTTAAAGTAGCAAGATAACAAACATTTGTCGACCTTGTATTTGGTATTTCTGATATAACGTTACTTTCAGGATCAATAAGCTTAAGATTTGTTTCTAACACTGAACAAACAAGCTTCTTATCAACGTGAACGACTCCGTAAGATTGGTTTTCTAATTGTATCGCTTTCAGAATCTTCCTGCTTTTAACATTAACTATCACGATATTTTGGGAACACGCAACCACAACTTTATCATCTTCAATATTGGTCAAGCTGTATGGATTAAAGTATGGTCGAAGGAGTATATTTCCAAGATGCTTCCCTTCTTTGGATAATAAAATGATGCAATTCTGATTATAATCTGTGATTGCGATCTGGTCATTTGGAAGAACAATACAGCCTGTAACATCCACACCACCGGTCTCTGTCACCCTAACTTGCTTTACACCTATGTCAGTAATGGATCTCGGTACGACATCTACGAGCTGTGCTTGCTTGGCCTTTGAAGATTTTAGAGGAACAGTTACTGTAAGACTTTCATTTTCAATTGTAACGGAGCCAAATTGATTAATATCAGTTAGTCTAGATATTTCGGCACCAAAGCATAGCTTCATCGTCGGCTTGTTTAACAGTTTATTGTCGGTTAATTTAAGAATATTATTTTCTATTTCAGACAGCTCGCTTGTAACTTCTCTGAGACCAAAAAATACCTGAAGCTCAGAACCATTCTTTAACAAGGCTTCCAACTTTCTTTCTAGTTTTTCTATTGCACTTTTCTGCCCTAAGACATCATCTAGAGATTTTGAAAATGCTGGATTTAGATTTTGGCGCCTTTCCGTAATTTCATCACTCAAGTTTTGCACTATCTTGTCCAGATGCGTGATTATATTTTGTCTCATCAGTTTAACTTTGGCAATTAACGAAGAAGTCTGGTCTTCAACATCAGTTTGGATTTCAGTTAGTTTATTCTCTATCGAATTGGCGTTGAATTTTGCGTCTGATAACCCTTGCTGAACCTCACGGACAGTTTCGGACTCTTTTATACCTTCTATCATTTTTGATATGGGAATCAACGTTTTACATTCAGAATGTTCCTCGATACATTGAAGACAGAGAGAACTGTCATGAAAAGAACAGAAAAGCTGAAGCTGTTCATTATGGGCACCGCATGTACTTTTAGGGAGAGAAAATGACTCGGAAAGAGATAAGTAGTTTTCGATCGGAACCATGACATGGTTTTGAAGAGCTTTTACGCGGGAATGGAATTCTTTACAGCTATGACAGAAGGACTGGTTACATTCGGAACACCAGTGTGTTGATGCTTGGTTCGTATCACAGGAGGAGCAGATTTTATCCTTTTCCTTCTTGTCTGCCATTTCTAAGATCTGCAAATAAGATTTTAGTCTTTCAATAGACGATAAAGTTGTTTTAAGATGTGAAATAGAAAAGACAATACAAAATAAAACATTTTTTTCTCAATCAAAGGTTTTTTACCAACATAACTGAACTTTGGGGATCAATCTCAATGTCCAAGCGAAAAGACAATTAAAACACACCGGAAAAAGTTAAGACCGCAATGGTCCTTACTTAGTACAGCCATTTCAAAAGAAATGTTGAGTTAAACCTGGCTTTATGGCGCGCAAAACTCCCGCTTTCATTGCAATCTCAGGATGCTAATGATCACCGCAATAACACTATCATGTCTTCACAACCTTGTTTTTGTTTATGTAACTACCGCACCCTTAGATTGCAATGAAAGCGGGAGATCTATGAGAAGTACTTCTCCTATAACGGTTAAACTCGGATCTATTAGACTGTCAGGAGACAGTGGTTTCGTATCTGGTATGAAATAATCTGACAGAATGTATAAGCCTTTGCAAATCGAATAAGTTGTTAAATATGAACACCATTTTATAAGCTTGTGAAGAAGGTATGTTACTTTCTCCAGGTTAGGAAAATTAACAATTTGAAAGTTAAAGTCGATTCTTTCATCGTGAATCTTTGAACTTAGATGACCACCTTGGTCAAATTCGAAATGCAATCAAAGAATGACGTAAATTAGAATTATTCAATATTAAGAATTTGATGTTAAGCCAAATCAGAAAGCAACTTTCTATATATAGTGTACCCGAATGAACAACTAAAACATAGGCAGCTTACTAAACAGGAGTCTCAAGTAAGTCATGTGGTGAATTTTTGTATATGTTACAGGGCATCGTGGAATCCAGGGCGATTCCTGATCGCCCTAGGTCATCTTGGAATTCCACATCGTCATAGGGGAGTGGACTTCCAACTTACACTGGATTTAGTCCAATGCGATTTGGTATCCCACTTTCCCCTAGGAGAACTCGGGATATCCCGAATTGTCCTAGGGCGATTCCTACTAAAAACTTAGGGTGATTTGGAATCGCACTAGCATTTTTTTTAGGGCGATCTGGATTCGCCCTAAGTTTTAATATTGAAAAAAAAAGAAAAAAAAGTTATTGAAAAAATAGAGAATATACATTAAATTTTTAAAATCTAGAGGCTCCTAGGAGCCTGAATCGCTCACCTGATCTCTAATGCTAAAGCCTCTTTACCTAGTGTGCAACCTAGCCTCTTACCTAGTGTGCAACATGGTCTACATATACTTGGTATGTAACATTAAAGAAACTAGTTAGGATAGAAAACACTTTTAAGATCAAGAATACAAAATTACAAAGCTTTACATTTGAAAGAAAGAAAAAAACAAACAAGTTAAAATTGATTGAAAACACTTAAAAGGATGATATGACAATGTTCACCCTGAAATCATTTTTGTAGATCTTAATGAGCTGAACAATTTTGCAATGCTAACTATTCTTCTAACTCTTATAGCTTTTAAGATAAAGTTCAAAAATTGTGAAATTGGTCAATTTTGACGATTAGGGGAAATAACTCAAATAACGAGTCGTCTTACATCTTTGACTCAATGGTGAGTTTTGTAGAGCTTTTGATGCTGAAGAAGGAAGGTTGCTTCAGATTTTCTCTATCTCTTATACGTTTTGAGCTATAAGCTAAAACCCCCCCTGTTCTATTTTTAGTAACGGCGGCCACGTTGGTTGGACGACGTTCACAAATTTCACAAACCTGGTAGAGGACATCCTAAAGATCAAGTATTCCAAGTATCAATGCAATCCCTTCTGTGGTTCCAGAGAAGAAGATTTTTGAAAATCAGTGTAAATTAATGGAAAAAACAGTAAAAGGAGAATAACTCTTAAACGGCTGATTTTCCCTCAGCAAGCCCTTTTGAAAACAACATATCCCGTTAGGATAACAATATACAATTGTTTACTGGTCATGAGGGAAACAGTACATTTGTTTCCACGAGGTACTAACTATTTCACGAGGCGCGTAGCGCCGAGGGAAATGGTAAGTACCGAGGGGAAACACATGTACTGTTTTCCGAATGAGGAGAAATAACTATTTCTTCTCTGAAACCACTGAAGGGATTGCATTGAAACTTTGTATACTTGATTTTTAGGATGTCCTCTACCGAGTTTGTGAATTATATACATGTCGACAAACCAACATGGCCGCCGTTGCTAAAAATAGAACAGGGGGGTCTTACTTGTCAGTAAAAAGGAATGGACTTTAACACCATTCTTCTATAAGTGGTCATTCATGTAAAAAAATATAGGTCACAGTCAGCATCCGAAGCATGTATTGTGCTTAGCATCACTAGGTGCACCTACCATGTGGCACTTGTCAGTAAGTGGGAATAGAATTTAAACATTCTTCTGTAAGTGGTCATTCATGCAGAATATATAGGTAACATCCAGCACCCGAAGCATGCATTGTGCTTAGCATCACTAGATGCATTTACCATACCAAAATGACACATTTCTTGGCATATAACAATTTACATATAGAGGACAGGGACAAACAAAAGCCTTTGCCAATGATTTTTCGCCAAGAACAGGTACATATATTATGTGGCGGAGTTGTACTAGTATTTCCCCCTATTGTTTAACTTCAACAAAGCACAAAATAACACACGACAAATATCAAATCGAAAGAAGTTTAATTCAACAACAAAGAGCCTAAAACACAACGCTCCCAAAAAGAAAATAAGGGGAAAAAAACCAAAAAAAAAACAAGAGGCCCCCAGGAGCCTGAATCGCTCACCTGGTCTTGATGTCAACCCTTTGAAGAACTTTGTAGAGCTGAATAAGCTGAACATTTAAGCAAGCAACAGCTTTTCTCGATCTGCAATAGTTTTCAATCTATAGGCCAATAACACTATTATTCGCCATTTAGAGGCTGAAACCCCTATAAGGGTCATCTGACAACTTCGACCCTATGAAGACTTTTGTAGAGCTAAATGAGCTTAACATTTAAGCAAGCAACAGCTTTTCTCTATGATATCCTCGGTGCTGGATTTGGCTTCCTTGTTCGAACGTTTTGGTTTTGAGTACTTTTCATTTTCAACAGTTTGGAATTTGACCTTCCAATGTTTTGATTTAAATGCTACTGATGAGAGGTTACTCCTTGATATATCGATATATAGCATATCCAAATTAACCGTTCATACCCGCGTTTTGGTATTTGTAATTCTGCAATAGTTTTCATTCTATAGGCCAAAAACACTATTTTTCGCCTTTAAGGGGCTGTAGCCCTATAAGGGGTCATTTCACAACTTCTACCCTATGATGACTTTTGTAGAGCTAAATGAGCTGAACATTTAAGCAAGCAACAGCTTTTCTCTACCTGCAATAGTTTTCATTTTATAGGCCAAAAACACTATTTTTCGCATTAAAGGGACTGTAACCCCTTTAAGGGGTTATCTGACAACTTCGACCCTATGAAGACTTTTGTAGAGCTAAATGAGCTGAACATTTAAGCAAGCAACAGCTTTTCTCTATCTGCAATAGTTTTCATTCTATAGGCCAAAAACACTATGTTTGGCCTTTAAGGGGGTGTACCCCTTATAAGGGGTCATCTGACAACTTGGACCCTATGGAGAATTTTGTAGAGCTAAATGAGCTGAACATTTAAGCAAGCAACAGCTTTTCTCTATCTGCAATAGTTTCATTCTACAGGCCAAAAACACTATTTTTTGCCTTTAAGGGGCTGTAACCCCTATAAGGGGTCATTTGACAACTTTGACCATATGGAGACTTTTGCAGAGCTAAATGAGCTTAACATTTAGGTAAGCAACAGCTTTTCTCTATCTGCAATAGTTTTCATTCTATACGCCAAGAACATGAAAAAATGTTATTTTTCACCTTTAAAGGGCCGTAACCCGTATAAGGGGTCATTTGACATTTTCGACCAAATGGAGACTTTTGTAGAACTTTTGATCCTGAAGCAGTAGGGTGGCATCAGATTTCATCTATCTCTTATACTTTTTGAATTACTAGCCAAAAACAGTAGTCTGACCCCCCCCCCTTTTGGTCTATTTTTAGTAACGGTGGCATTGTTTTTTGACGAATCAAAAATCGAAACACAACTTAAGTGCAGGACACCCTAAGGATCAATCATACCAAGTTTCATTGAATTCTGCATGTTCAGTAGTTTCAGAGGAGAAGATTTTTGAAAAATTGTTAACAGACGACGACGACAACAGACGACGACGATAGACGACGGCGGACGCCAAGTGATGGCAATCAACAAAAAAAACAAGAAGAGAAACTTTCATCAGAACACTCATGGCTGCAAGCTAAGAAGCATCATTTATCGACTGATAACATAATAACCATAAAAAGCTATCATATTTGATCACCGTCATGCAATGGAAAGAAGATAAATAATCATTATAAAACTACTCATGATTTTATCATTATTTTTGACAAAAAAATACCAATTAAATTTACTATTTTCACCAAAATGTTCTATTTCTATCAGTAAGCTTTTAAGTCAGTTAACCATCCCCCGACTGTCACAGAAGAAATTTCCGGATCTCGTTAAACGGGAATTAAGTAGGTGAGTGTCTGTGGAAGCCC
>CAXARO010001040.1:0-32434 GCA_963971305.1 Arcuatula senhousia
ACAGGGACGTTAAATTTTGAATTTTAAATTACGACAAGCTAGGCTCTAAGAAACAGAGGTACCAATGGGGCATCCGAATATCAAAAGTCCGAAAGGGCAGAGACAAAACCAGCAAACACCAACAAGAACGGGACAAAAACAGACGACATGTAAAACATGGAAACACAAAACAACTGAATATCAATCAACAACGCGAACTCTAGTCGAAACCAGAGTGAACTCAGGTGCTCCGGAAGAGTAAGCAGTTCCTGCTTGCTATAGCACACCCGTCGCGTTGCCAATAGTCCATTCAGCGTGTCAAATCCGGTAAAGGAAGACAAAACAGGCGAATAGGCCTATTGCGGGCCTATTCGCCACCCCGGCCCCGCACGAGACTATTTACATACAGTTAAAGAAAAGTTATAATAAGATAATGAATGGAATTGGATGATAAATTAGACAATAAAACAATGTAAAGTTAAGGCCCTACTGAAAATTTTAGAGTGAGTGAGTGAGTTGGTGTTTTACGCCCGTGCAACGCTATATAGGTTATCTACAGGTGATGAACATGAAAGGGATGATAAATGAAATATGGTGTGGGGTGGGAAACAAAGAACCGGTAAATTTTGAAGAACCACAGAAAAAGGGGAGAGGTGGGTAGGGGCGGAAAATTTAGCCTATGTGGTGCACTACTGGGCGGTCCACAAAGGGGTCTTTTACGTGCATGAAGCGTGGCACTCTCCACACACGTTGGCCCACTATGGTCGGCGGTCAGGGTTTCCGTTTTATAGACCTGACAACCCCCGCGGACGAGGGCTATCCTATTCAGCCACCTAGGGTACACACTTGGTCGCTCTGTGTGCTGAGCACTGACCCGATGTCAGAATCCCAAGACCCTTAGTCGCCTCTTACGACAAGCTAGGCTCTGCTGCGGGCCTATTCGCCACCCGGGCCCCGCACGGGAAGAAAATTTTAGATACATTACAATTAATTAATATTGAAAGTTTTTAACACAGTCCAGAAAGTCCTAGAGACGTCAAAAGTCCTTCCCAAACAGATTTAATCTCCACCTAAGTTCTTTCGTTAGTTAGTTATTGCTTTACTCCCAAGCAGCACGATTTCGGCTATATCCGGGAGATGAACATGAAAGTGGTGATACAATGAACATGAAATGATGATGAAGTGGAGGGAATGGGGACACAAGGCCAATCGGGTAGGAGAGTTTTGACTGCCACTGGAAAAAGGAGTGATGGGTAGGGACGGGAAATTTCGCCTCCTGCATGGGGATCCTACGGGTCCTACTCTTACCGAGACCTGCAGCAGGGTTCTATAACGTGCGAGGAACGTGACATTTTTCCCAACACGGTGCACCACTATGGTTTGCGGTCAGGTTTTCCGCATTATCGCCTGACGACCCCGCATCTCTCGATGTCAGGGCTGCCCCATTCAACCACCTGGGGCACACATCCCAGTCGCTTTGTGGGCAAAGCGGCCTGACCCGATGTCAGGTTTCTGAGCGCTCTTTAGTGGACTTTTACCGACAAGCTTAGCGCTGCTGCGGGCCTATTCGCCACCCGGAACCCGAACGGGTCCTAAGTTCTTTCACCTCCTCTCTAAGCCTCTTTGCATCTTCCTTGGCCTTCTTCCTCATCTCCCGTTCCTTAGTAATTGATCTCTCCTCTTTCAACTTTTCTAGTTTCCTCTTCAGTGCCATGACTGTGTGGCAGACTGGTTCGTCCCTTGACGAGGTCCTCCTGTGTCCATTGTTCTATCCAGAAAGACACCAAGGAAGTTGCTAGATTCTCGGGCTCCCGGCTCGTTGAAGCTGAAACCAGAGGATCTGGTTGTACTGCCCTCACAGGACATGGTGATGGTGCGTCGATTTCATTGGGGCACTGGGAGCATTCTGGTCTATGACATGTATGTCTTGGTCTTCTTGATAAACCATCAGCGTTACCATGCAGGGATCCTTTTCTGTGCACTATCTTGAAGTCATAGGTATCAAGTGCAGAAATCCACCTCGCGATCATTCCTTCTGGTTCAATATATTGCTCGTTGGTGCCAATCGTGCTTGATGTGTCAAAAACGTCACCAATGCACCATGCAACCGTTTATGGGCCAATGGAATGTGTGGCCATTGACATCATGGGCCAATTACCTATTACAGACAACAACAATCAATATATTGCAGTGGTCAGCGACTACTTCTCGAAATGGACAGAAGCCTACGCGCTGCCGGATCATACCGCTCAGACAGTGGCAGACAAGTTTGTAACTGAATTTATTTGCAGATTTGGTACACCCACTCGCATCCACACGGACCAAGGAACTGAGATCGAGTCTCATTTGTTTGCGCATATTTGCAAGGCACTGGTTATCACCAAGTAGAGAACAACGCCATATCACCCACAATCCGACGGAATGGTAGAGCGCTTCAAACGGACTTTGGAGCAAATGTTGTCTTTGTTCGTCAATGACAACCAGGATGACTTGGACGACCACCTCCCATTCCTGACGACGGCTTACCGAACCTGTGTTCATGACAGTACACACTGCACACCAAACAATGATGTTGGGCCGTGAGATCCTTTAATCCATGAACGTCATGACGGGATTACCCATTAAAAGACCTCAACCAGATTGTCCTGTGAAATATGTGGAGTGGATGTGTGATGCAATGCAAAGAAGTTTCGACTTGGCTCACGTAGACTTGCAATCTAGCTTCCGAAAACAAAAGCAAAATCATGACGTCAAGTTGAAAGAGAGATAATTTGACATCGTTGACAAAGTCTTGCGGTGGTACCCACCAAAGATTAACCAAAAACTAGGCATTGGATGGACTGGTCCATATCAGGTCGTTTTTCCGATATCACGTATGAGATACAAGACGAATCGCTGAAACGGAAAATCGTGCATGTCGACCACCTGAAACCGATGGTGCAACCAGAAACCCCGAACTTTCCCGAAACGATCGCAACAAACTAAATGGGGACAATAACGAAGAGACGGGAAACACCGATGTTGCTGTGTTCCCATTTCATAATGAGACAGAGGTTCCCCTTTCTTCTTATCTGGTCAAAAATCCCAGACGAGCCCCCAATGTAATCGGGTTGGGTTCGAAGCAACTTTTTTGATGAATATAAGTCGTGAAAAGGGTGATAACGCTGGCATAAAGAAAATTATATTCTTGAGTTCCAATTTAAGAGGTAGTATTCAGTATAGGTCTCAAAAAAGCCAAAGAGCTCAGGTCTTTCGTTCAATATAACATTAACGAAGGATGCGAGCTTCCATCTTATTTTTGCATGGGAAATTGTGCTGAATTTTAATTGAAGCAATTCAAGAGAACGGTCACCTGGTTGGTCATTACTTTGACCTTCGTACCCAGTCGTATTTCAATCGTGTAATGGGTCCAGCTTTTAATGTAAGTAGCTTTTGGTATAGGCAAGAGATTGCTTAGACCCGTGGAATGATTCACGGCATGGTCTGTGTTGGAGAAAAGATAGAGAGCCACACAACCTTATGACCCAAGCAGTTAAAATGGTTTAGGTGAACCTGAATGTGCCAAACAGCTGGCAGATTGGGCAAAATGTGAGTTAGGTGTGTCAGCCTCACATCCCGCAGGCTTCAACGATGATGGAAATCCCAGAAAAATTATTTTGCCACCACTCGAAGCCCCTGCACCTTGAGAAAAAAAAATCCTTTGGTTTATTTATTGATTGATGCTTCAAGGGGCCAGGATTATCTGTTAGAATATTACCTTCTTCTTACAAATCGTGTTAACATTCATCGCTGCTCAGATTATTGTTTACGTCAGCGAGGGTTACGATGATGGCTGCAATATCGCCGACGGGACATTAAGCAACTAACAATAAATCAATCAATCGAAAGGAAAAAAAGTTTGCAGCATGGAATTTGGAACTTTGTCTGCACCTGGAAAAGAAATTAGAGACACGCCTGCGATTGTAAGGGACAAAAACAATTCGATGAGGTTAAAAATGGAAAAGGATCATCCAATGTTGGTCCAAAACTCTGGATTGCATACCCAAGGATGGCGAGCTAATGGAGATATATATCCATCAAAGTTTCCAAAAGCAATTCTGTTAACCCGTCAATCGATGAGATACTTGCAGTAGAGAAATACGTAACAGGCTATGCATGTAAGGGTAATCAGCCCAGGGGAGCCATTGCCGACCTTTTTCAAGATATTGTTAACTGTGCCGATGAAAGTTCAGGAGCAACAGCAAAATTATTATGCTCAAAATTATTGATAAGTACTGTTAAGGGGGACATTTCATCAGTAGAGGCTTCTTATGAGTTTTACAGTCTGCCACCCTATCACTCTTTACATTCTTTTCAATCCGTAAGTTTGACAGGTTTCAGAACTTTAGACCTTACGAAATCATCATCAAACTTGACAAAGAATAGTATTTTGGGTAAATACATTAGCACGGACGAAGCCGATACATTGAGTCTGTATTCTTTTGTATGTAGACAAGGAAAAGTTCCAGTATTAAGTGGTTCGACGACGGCGACTTTTCCTTAGATGATGAATATTGCAGGCTTACTCTTTTAATGCACTGGCCAAACTGGCGTAGAATCCAAGACATTAAATCAGACGAAACATCCACAATGGAAACATTTTTTACAGTCTGATGACTGTCCGAATTTTATCAAAGCAGAAATCGAGAGAGCAAAACAACATGAAGCCAACAACGGTCAGTGATAGCGAGGAAGATGATAATTGCGACGGTATTAAAGAGCCCGACCGGATGGAATCCATTAGACCAAATGCTAACTTCGAAACCTGTCAACAAGAATTTCAGTATGACGACGGAGGATCAGAGTTCGATTGGAGTACGACCACACTCAATTACCCAGAAAACATCTGTCTTTTATTGAAGATATACACCAGCAATACAAAGAATCGTCACACATGCTAGAAATCCCAGATGTTGACGTAAAAAGTTTAAACAAAGAACAGTAAATGGCCTACAACCATAGTGGTGCACCGTGTTGGGAAAAATGTCACGTTCCTCTCTCGTTAAAGAAGCCTGCTGCAGGTCTCGGTAAGAGTAGGATCCCCATGCAGGAGGCTAAATTTCCCGTCCCTACCCATCACTCCTTTTTCCTGTGGCAGTCAAAACTCTCCTACCCGATTGGCCTTGTGTCCCCATTTCCTCCACTTCATCATCATTTCATGTTCATTGTATCACCACTTTCATGTTCATCTCCCGGATATAGCCGAAATCGTGCTGCTTGGGAGTAAAGCAATAACTAACTAACCCGATTGAAAGTTATACATCATACCACTGAAGAACTCCGAACACAACGTCCTCGGAACAATTTATTGATTGTTGACAATGCACTTTAATATTTTCTTCGGGTGCGCTGTTCTGACGTGCCTCATCAACGAACGATGATCATGATAATTTGCACCACATGTATAACATTGAAAAGCCATCTTGACGGCCGGACAAGAAGATTACAATATAGCCCCCTCTCTTATGAGTGGGGGTATAAAAACAAAATATTGAAGACATACCGGAAAAATTGACGATATGAATGGTCCTAACTTGGTACAGGCATTTAAAAAGATAGTCGGTTAAACCAAGTTTTTATGGCGTGCCAAACCTCCCTCTCCACTGCGTCCCGTGCAGGGCCCGGGAGGCGAATAGGCCCACCGCATCGCTAAGCTTGTCGGTAAAAGTCCACTAAAGAGCGCTCAGAAACCTGACATCAGGGTCAGGCCGCTTTGCCCACAAAGCGACTGGGATGTGTGCCCAAGTGGTTTAGCGGGTACCGGATGGCGAATAGGCCCGCAGCAGCGCTAAGCTTGTCGGTAAAAGTCCACTAAAGAGCGCTCAGAAACCTGACATCGGGTCAGGCCGCTTTGCCCACAATGCGACTGGGATGTGTGCCCCAGGTGGATGAATGGGGCAGCCCTGATCAAGAGATGCGGGGTCGTCAGGCGATAATGTGGAAAACCTGACCGCAAACCAAAGTGGTGCACCGTGTTGGGAAAAATGTCACGTTCCTTGCACGTTAAAGAACCCTGCAGCAGGTCTCAGTAAGAGTAGGACCCGTAGGATCCCCATGCAGGAGGCGAAATTTCCCGTCCCTACCTATCACTCCTTTTTCCAGTGGCAGTCAAAACTCTCCTACCCGATTGGCCTTGTGTCCCCAATTCCTCCACTTCATCATCATTTCATGTTCATCTCCCGGTTGTGCTGCTTGGGAGTAAAGCAATTACTAACTAACTAACTAACCAGGTGGTTGAATGGGGCAGCCCTGACATCGAGAGATGCGGGGTCGTCAGGCGATAATGCGGAAAACCTGACCGCAAACCATAGTGGTGCACCGTGTTTGGAAAAATGTCACGTTCCTCGCACGTTAATGAACCCTGCTGCAGGTCTCGGTAAGAGTAGGACCCGTATGATCCCCATGCAGGAGGCAAAATTTTCCGTCCCTACCCATCCCTCCTTTTTCCAGTGGCAGTCAAAACGAACACGTGAAGGTTAGCCCGCTCTGGCATCAACACTTTTGTGTTGGAGAATACATCAAAGCTTTAAATTATCCGTTTAAATTTCTAAATTGTCTATACCCTAAGGGTCTTCCTACCCCAGACATAGGTGTATCAATTTAGTATTAATTTGGTTCCCCAATTTGGTATATTTGGTTTTACTGTTATTTGTTCTTCATAATCATATAGTGTTTGGCTTTTTCAATATTTTTGGTAGAGCGCCTCTGATGAGTCTTGAATAAACGAAACGCGCGTCAGGCGTAGCAAAATTTATTGTCTGTAACTTTGTTGTCAATTGTATTTCTTGATAAGTAAGTAGAATGTGTATGTTCCATGCTAAACTAGTATATATACACTCTCAATTTTCTAAGTCAAATTAGCCCCGCCTCTAGTAGTTTGGCAAATTGTGCTGATACTAGATATAATCATTTTCAGTCGTGAGCTGAAGGCAAAATGCGTAAAAGTAATTGAAGATTAAAAACTAAAATTTTAGAAAATCAAAATCCCAGCTAGTAACAATTCTACTATGCAGAATTATTGAATGCGAAACAACATTCTGTAATAAGACACAACCTAAACATATTGTTGCGAATTGGAGTTCTCAATAATTCAGTTGCACAAGGTTTATCAAATAGAGTATCATTCAATGTTAAACCTAGTCCTTCATACCGGAGGAAGTAGCTCACAATAAGACAACCATCAGTAAATTGTTCCTATTTCATCAATTTGATAATTTATTGATTATAAATTACTGATATTACATTTACCCCAATATATGATTAAGAAAATCTTTAAATTACGCCCTGGCATTGACTTCATGGTGACTTGGAAAACAACAATGATGTTGGAAAATATGCACAATTTCCAAATGAAGACACTACCAGTGACTTTTCAGGTAATTGGATTTGAATGAAATTGAAGCAACCTTAATCATATTAATTTGTAGTAATCAAAATTAACTTAATTGAACAATTGTCTCCTTTCAGCTCTTCTTATAGCATTCACCAGTTCTTCAACATCACAGTTTGTTGGTGTTTTAGGATGCCTTGTACTTTTACTTGCTAAATATGTTTTAAATATTATTAGGAACAGATTCTGGGTCCTACAGACGTATAATAAAAAAGTTTCGATTTTGGTCAAGGTAATTGCAATATAGGCTATCTCTTACAAGTGGGGCTATAATTTAATTTAACACCCTTTAAACGGCAAATAAGTTTTTAAGCAAGTGGGAAAAAAGAATTCTAGTAAAGCCAAATAAACGGAGTGAAAAAATATAGATTCTGACAATTCCTATCCTTACATTGATTTCTGTAATGGTCTTTAGATACAACATTTTATTACTTTGCAAATTATTAACAGACAGACACAGGCTTGTTAAATATATAGTTAGTGGGTACTGAACTAAGGTTAAACATCCATAAAGCATTTTGAATATCCATTTAATCACTTTTAACAAAACCAAATAGACATGAAACTGAAAGACTACCAACATTTATGCCATGGAAACGTTCGTCCAAAAATGTATCAATGGCAAAACATCTAACCTAAAATTTGTACCCATTGTCCACCTGTAACAGCCCCAAAAAATAGTGGATCTCTCGTTCAAATTGTAAAATCAAAAATTGTAGTTAGATAATTAATAATGCTAGGAGGCAAACAATCCTACCAAACCGACAATCGATGGCATGGAGAAGTCCCACAAGGGAGTGAGTAAGTGAGTGAGTTGGTGTTTTACGCCCGTGCAACGCTATATAGGTTATTTACAGGCGATGAACATGAAAAGGGTGATAAACATGAAATGATGATGTTAAATGAGATATGGGGGTCGGATGGGAAACAAAGGACCGGTAAATTTTGAAGAACCACAGGTGGTAGGGGCGGAAAATTAAGCCTATGTGGTGCACTACTTGGCGGTTCACAAAGGGGTCTTTTACGTGCATGAAGCGTGGCATTCACCTGTAAATAACCTATATAGCGTTGCACGGGCTTAAAACACCAACTCACTCTTCCGAGGGGGTTGTCAGGTCTATAAGATGGAAACCCTGATCGCTGACCATAGTGTGTGGAGAGTGCCACGCTTCACCACATTGGCTAAATTTTCCGCCCCTGCCCACCTCTTCCCTTTTTCCTGTGGCGTTCCTGTGTTTCCCGCCCCACCGCCATATTTTATTTATCATCATCATTTTCATGTTCATCGCCTGTAGAACGGGCGTAAAACACCAACTCACTCACTCACCAAATCGCCGATCTCTCTTTCCTAAACATATATGTATTTTCTCCTGTAAGTATTGGGCAACTTTGCCAGTTGTGGCTGTCACACAAACATTTTTGTCTAAAGCTTTAAGTCTCTGGGCTATTAGTGCTAAAACGTGTAATTTTCCTGTACCAGGAAATCCTGTTATCAATAAGTTGTGTCCATCCTATGGCGTTTCAATGGTATTTTCTTTGAAACACAAAATAAGTAGGGGTTACTACAAAAAATACTTTTATGATAAGGGTTAGTACAAAAACGTACGTCCCGTGCGGGTCCCGGGAGGCGAATAGGTCCGCAGCAGCGCTAAGCTTGTCGGTAAAAGTCCACTAAAGAGCGCTCAGAAACCTGACATCGGGATCAAGCCGCTTTGCCCACAAAGCGACTGGGATGTGTGCCCCAGGTGGTTGAATGGGGCAGCCCTGACATCGAGAGATGCGGGGTCGTCAGGCGATAATGCAGAAAACCTGACCGCAAACCATAGTAGTGCACCGTGTTGGGAAAAATGTCACGTTCCTCGCACGTTAAAGAACCCTGCTGCAGGTCTCGGTAAGAGTAGGACCCGTAGGATCCCCATGCAGGAGGCTAAATTTCCCGTCCCTATTACTCTATTTTATTCACAAGGTTGGGCGGAGCTTAAATTTCTCGTCTTTAAGGTAGGATTTAAATGAAGAAGTCCGAAATAATTGACCCGTGACCAACGCTGTCAATAAAATAGAGTAATACCCATCACTCCTTTTTCCAGTGGCAGTCAAAACTCTCCTACCCGATTGGCCTTGTGTCCCATTTCCTCTACTTCATCATCATTTCATGTTCAATGTATCACCACTTTCATGTTCATCTCCCGGATATAGCCGAAATCGCGCTGCTTGGGAGTAAAGCAATAACTAACTAACTAACTAACAAAAACGTACAATTAGGGTTAGGGTAAGTGTAAAACATATTTTAGGGTTTATTATATAAAGATACATTTAGGGTTAGGGTTAGTACAAAATTATACAATTAGGGTTATCGTCGATGAAAACAAAAAATAAGTGGTAGGGGTTGGTACAAAACTACATTTATGATAAGGGTTAGTACAAAAACGTACAATTAGGGTTAGGGTTAGTGTAAAACATATACTAAGGGTTAGGGTTAGTATAAAACACACAGTTAGGGTTAGGGTTTAGTACATAAAGATACATTTGGGGTTAGGTTTAGTACAAAATTATACAATTAGGGTTATCGTCGATGAAAACACAAAATAAGTGGTAGGGGTTAGTACAAAAGATACTTTTATGAGAAGGGTTAGTACCAAAATGTACAATTAGGGTAAGGGTAAGTGTAAAACATACACTCAGGGTTAGGGTTAGGGCTTAGCATATAAAGATACATTTAGGGTTAGGGTTAGTACAAAATTATACAATTAGGGTTATCGTCGATGAAAACACAAAATAAGTGGTAGGGGTTAGTATAAAACACACAATTAGGGTTAGTGGTAAGCATATTAAAATACACTTACGGTTAGGGTTAGTACAAAATCATAAAATTAGGGTTACAGTCGATGAAAACACAAAATCAGTGGTAGGGGCTAGTACAAAAAATACATTTATGATAAGGGTTAGTACAAAAACGTACAATTAGGGTTAGGGTAAGTGTAAAACATATACTCAGGGTTAGGGTTAGTATAAAACACACAGTTAGGGTTAAGGTTTAGCATATAAAGATACATTTAGGGTAAGGGTTAGTACAAAAAATACATTTATGATAAGGGTTAGTACAAAAACGTACAATTAGGGTTAGGCTTAGTGTAAAACATATACTTAGGGTTAGGGTTAGTATGAAACTATACAATTAGGGTTAGAGTCGATAAAAACACAAAATAAGTGATATGGGTTAGTACAAAAAATACATTTATCATAAGGGCTAGTACAAAAACGTACAATTAGGGTAGGGTTAGTGTAAACCACATATTAAAACACACATTTAGGGTTAAGGGTTAGCATATCAATATATACTTAGGGTAAGGGTTAGTAAAAAAAACTATACAATTAGGGTTAGGGTCGATGAAAAAAACACAACATAAGGCTTAGGGGTTAGTACAAAGAGATACAGTTCAGGTAAATGATAGTACAAAAACGTAACATTAGGGATACGGTTAGGGTAAGTGAAAGTACAAAGCTAGGGGTAGGGGTTGGACCAAAAAGAAACATTTATGGAAAGGGTTAGTACAACAACATACAATTAGGGTTAGTGCAAAACATAATTAGGGTTATGGTTAGTATAAAACAGACAGTTAGCATATAAAGATACATTTAGGGTTACAGTTAGTACAAAATTGTACAATTAGGGTTATCGTCGATGAAAACACAAAATAAGTGGTAGGGGTTAGTACAAAAAATACTTTTATGATAAGGGTTAGTACCAAAATGTACAATTAGGGTTAGGGTAAGTGTAAAACATATACTTAGGGTTAGGGTTAGTATAAAACAGATAGGGTTAGGGCTTAGCATATAAAGCTACATTAAGGGTTAGGGCTAGTACAAAATTATACAATTAGGGTTATCGTCGATGAAAACACAAAATAAGTGAGTGAGTGAGTGAGTTGGTGTTTTACGCCCGTGCAACGCTATATAGGTTATTTACAGGCGATGAACATGAAAAGGATGATAAAATGAACATGAAATGATGATGATAAATGAAAGGGAAACAAAGGACCGGTAAGTTTGAAGAACCACAGGAAAAAGGGGAGAGGTGGGTAGGGGCGGAAAATTTAGCCTATGTGGTGCACTACTGGGCGGTCCACAAAGGGGTCTTTTACGTGCATGAAGCGTGGCACTCTCCACACACGTTGGCCCACTATGGTCGGCGGTCAGGGTTTCCGTATTATAGACCTGACAACCCCCGCGGACGAGGGCTACCCTATTCAGCCACCTAGGGTACACACTTGGTCGCTCTGTGGGCTGAGCACTGACCCGACGTCAGAATCCCAAGACCCTTAGTCGCCTCTTACGACAAGCTAGGCACTGCTGCGGGCCTATTCGCCACCCGGGCCCGCAAGTGGTAGGGGTTAGTATAAAACACACAATTAGGGTTAGTGGTAAGCATATTTAAATACACTTACGGTTAGGGTTAGTACAAAATCATG
Source organism: Arcuatula senhousia (assembly GCA_963971305.1). Taxonomy (NCBI): domain Eukaryota; kingdom Metazoa; phylum Mollusca; class Bivalvia; order Mytilida; family Mytilidae; genus Arcuatula; species Arcuatula senhousia. Next base: position 11,878 of record CAXARO010001040.1, read on the forward strand.
AAATTAGGGTTAAAGTCGATGTAAACACAAAATCAGTGGTAGGGGCTAGTACAAAAATACATTTATGATAAGGGTTAGTACAAAAACGTACAATTAGGGTTGGGTAAGTGTAAAACATATACTTAGGGTTAGGGTTAGTATAAAACACACAGTTAGGGTTAGGGTTTAGCATATAAAGAAACATTTAGGGTTAGGGTTAGTACAAAATTATACATTTAGGGTTATCGTCGATGAAAACACAAAAAAAGTGGTAGGGGTTGGTACAAAAAATACATATACGATAAGGATTAGTACAAAAATGTACGGTTAGGGTTAGTATAAAACACACAGTTAGGGTTAGGGTTTAGCATATAAAGATACATTTAGGATAAGGGTTCGTACAAAATTATACAATTAGGGTTACCGTCGATAAAAACACAAAATAAGTGGTAGGGGTTGATAATTTTTAGCGGATTCATAACATTTTTATTAAATATTTCCGAGTTGATCAACTTTTAGCGGATTCATAACATTATTTTGAAATATATACTGGTTTATCAAGTTTTATCGGGTTCATAAACATTATTTTATAATATTTCCCATTTGATAATTTTTCGCGGATTAGTAACATTTTTATTAAATATTTCCGAGATGATCAGCTTTTTTCGGGTTCATAACTTTAATTTCTAACATATCCCAGTTGATAATTTTTAGCGGATTCATAACATTTTTATCAAAATTTCCGAGTTGATCAAATTTTAGCGGATTCATAACATTATTTTGTAATATTTCCGGGTTGATAATTTTTTTTCGGGTTCACAACAGTATTTTTTAACACTGGTTGACAATTTTTAGCGGATTCATAACATTTGTATACAATATTTCCGAGTTGATCACTTTTTGGCGGATTCATAACATTATTTTTGTAATATTTCCGGGTTGATCTTTTTTTTTTCGGGTTCGTAACATTATTTTTTATCATTTTTCCGGTTGATAATTTTTAGCGGATTCATAACGTTTTTATACAATATTTCTGAGTTGATCAATTTTTAGCGGATTCAAAACTTTTCTTGTTAATATTTCCGGGTTGATAAACTTTTTTCGGGTTCATAACATTATTTTTTAACATTTCCGGGTTGATAAATTTTAGCGGATTCATATCATTTTTAGCTTCGGTCCAGGTGAGCTATTACCATCACTTGGCGTCCGTCGTCGTCTGTCGTCGTCGTCGTCTGTCGTCGTCGTCGTCGTCTGTTAACAATTTTTCAAATATCTACTCCTCTGAAACTACCAAACAGAATTTAATGAAACTTGGTATGAATGATCCTTAGGGTGTCCTGCACCAAACTTGTGTTTTGATTTTTGATCTGTTAAAAAACATGGCCGCCGTTACTAAAAATAGACTTAGGGGGTCAGACTACTGTTTTTGGCTTATAAATCAAAAAGTATAAGAGATAGAGAAAATCTGAGGCCACACTACTGATTCAGCATCAAAAGCTCTACAAAAGTCTTCATATGGTCAAAGTTGTCAGATGACCCCTTATAGGGGTTACGGCCCCTTAAAGGTGAAAAATAGCATTTTTTCATGTTTTTGGCCTACAGAATGAAAACTATTGCAGATATAGATTAGCTGTTGCTTGCTTAAATGTGCAGCTCATTTAGCTCTACAAAAGTCTCCATAGGGTCAAAGTTGTCAGATGACCCCTTATAGGGGTTAAGGTCCCTGAAAAATAGAGATTTTTCATGTTTTTGTCCTACAGAATGAAAACTTTTGCAGATAGAGATTAGCTGTTGCTTGCTTAAATGTTCAGCTTATTTAGCTGTACAAAATTCTCCATAGGGTCGAAGTTGTCAGATGACCCCTTATAGGGGTTACGGCCCCTGAAAAATAGCCATTTTTCATGTTTTTGGCCTACAGAATGAAAACTATTGCAGATAGAGATTAGCTGTTGCTTGCTTAAATGTTCAGCTCATTTAGCTCTACAAAATTCTCCATAGGGTCGAAGTTGTCAGATGACCCCTTATAGGGGTTACTGCCCCTGAAAAATAGAGATTTTTCATGTTTTTGTCCTACAGAATGAAAACTATTGCAGATAGAGATTAGCTGTTGCTTGCTTAAATGTTCAGCTCATTTAGCTCTACAAAATTCTCCATAGGGTCGAAGTTGTCAGATGACCCCTTATAGGATCTACGGCCCCTGAAAAATAGCGATTTTTCATGTTTTTGGCCTACAGAATGAAAACTATTGCAGATAGAGATTAGCTGTTGCTTGCTTAAATGTTCAGCTCATTTAGCTCTACAAAATTCTCCATAGGGTCGAAGTTGTCAGATGACCCCTTATAGGGGTTAAGGTCCCTGAAAAATAGAGATTTTTCATGTTTTTTGGCCTACAGAATGAAAACTATTGCAGATAGAGATTAGCTGTTGCTTGCTTAAATGTTCAGCTCATTTAGCTCTACAACATTCTCCATAGGGTCAAAGTTGTCAGATGACCCCTTATAGGGGTTACAGCCCCTTAAAAATTGCGATTTTTTATGTTTTTGGCCTACAGAATGAAAACTATTGCAGATAGAGATTAGTTGTTGCTTGCTTAAATGTTCAGCTCATTTAGCTCTACAAAATTCTCCATAGGGTCGAAGTTGTCAGATGACCCCTTATAGGGGTTATGGCCCCTGAAAAATAGCCATTTTTCATGTTTTTGGCCTACAGAATGAAAACTATTGCAGATAGAGATTAGCTGTTGCTTGCTTAAATGTTCAGCTCATTTAGCTCTACAAAATTCTCCATAGGGTCGAAGTTGTCAGATGACCCCTTATAGGAGTTACGACCCCTGAAAAAAGCGATTTTTCATGTTTTTGGCCTACAGAATGAAAACTATTGCAGATAGAGATTAGCTGTTGCTTGCTTAAATATTCAGCTCATTTAGCTCTACAAAAGTCTCCATAGGGTCGAAGTTGTCAGATGACTCTTTATAGGGGTTACGGCCCCTTAAAGGTGAAAAATAGCCATTTTTCATGTTTTTGGCCTACAGAATGAAAACTATTGCAGATAGAGATTAGCTGTTGCTTGCTTAAACGTTCAGCTCATTTAGCTCTTCAAAATTCTCCATAGGGTCGAAGTTGTCAGATGACTCCTTATAAGGGTTACTGCCCCTGAAAAATAGAGATTTTTCATGTTTTTGTCCTACAGAATGAAAACTATTGCAGATAGAGATTATCTGTTGCTTGCTTAAATGTTCAGCTCATTTAGCTCTACAAAATTCTCCATAGGGTCGAAGTTGTCAGATGACCCCTTATAGGGGTTACGGCCCCTGAAAAAAGCGATTTTTCATGTTTTTGGCCTACAGAATGAAAACTATTGCAGATAGAGATTAGCTGTTGCTTGCTTAAATATTCAGCTCATTTAGCTCTACAATAGTCTCCATAGGGTCGAAGTTGTCAGATGACTCCTTATAGGGGTTATGGCTCCTTATAGGTGAAAAATGGTGTTTTTGGCCCATAGAATGAAAACTATTGCAGGTAGAGAAAAGCTGTTGCTTGCTTAAATGTTCAGCTCATTTAGCTCTACAAATGTATAGGATCAACATCAAGACCAGGTGAGCGATTCAGGCTCCTGGGAGCCTCTTGTTATTAAATATTTCCGAGTTGATCATCTTTTAGAGGATTCATAACGTTATTTTGTAATATTTCCGGGTTGATTTTTTTTTCGGGTTCATAACATTATTTTTTTTTACATTTCCGGGTTGATTAACTTTCAGCGGATTCATAACTTTTCATGTAAATATTTCCGGGTTGATCAACTGTTTTTCGGGTTCATAACTTTATTTTTTTAACATTTCCCAGTTGATAATTTTTAGCGGATTCATAACATTTTTATCAAAATTCCCGAGTTGATAAAATTTTAGCGGATTCATAACATTATTTTGTAATATTTCCGGGTTGATCATTTTTTTTTCGGGTTCACAACAGTATTTTTTAACATTTCCGGGTTGATAATTTTTAGCGGATTCATAACATTTTTATACAATAATTCCGAGTTGATCAACTTGTAGCAGATTCATAACTTTTCATGTAAATATTTCCGGGTTGATAAACTTTTTTTTCCTGTTCATAACATTATTTTTTAACATTTCCTGGTTGACAATTTTTAGCGGATTCATAACATTTTTATACAATATTTCCGAGTTGATCAACTTTTAGCGGATTCATAACATTATTTTTGTAATATTTCCGGGTTGATCTTTTTTTTTCGGGTTCATAACATTATTTTTAAACATTTTCCGGTTGATAATTTTTTTGAAAAATGAACTGGTTTATCAATTTTTATAGGGTTCATAAACATTATTTTATAATATTTCTGAGTTGAACAACTTTTATCAGGTTCATAACATTATATTGTAATATTTATTGGTTGATCGATTTTTTTTTCGGGTTCACAACATTATTTTTCTACATTTCCGGGTTTATAATTTTTAGCGGATTCATAACATTTTTTATTAAATATATCCGAGTTGATCAACTTTTAGCGGATTCATAACGTTATTTTGTAATATTTCCGGGTTGATCTTTTTTTCGGGTTCATAACATTATTTTTTTTCTACATTTCCGGGTTGATAATTTTTAGCGGATTCATAACATTTTTATACAATATTTCCGAGTTGATCAATTTCTAGCGGATTCATAACTTTTCTTGTAAATATTTCCGGGTTGATCAACTGTTTTTCGGGTTCATAACATTATTTTTTTAACATTTCCCAGTTGATAATTTTAAGCGGATTCATAACATTTTTATCAAAATTTCCGAGTTGATCAAATTTTAGCGGATTCATAACATTATTTTGTAATATTTCCGGTTTGATAATTTTTTTTCGGGTTCACAACATTATTTTTTAACACTGGTTGACAATTTTTAGCGGATTCATAACATTTGAATACAATATTTCCGAGTTGATCAACTTTTGGCGGATTCATAACATTTTTTTTTGTAATATTTCCGGGTTGATCTTTTTTTTTCGGGTTCGTAACATTATTTTTTAACATTTTCCGGTTGATAATTTTTAGCGGATTCATAACGTTTTTATACAATATTTCTGAGTTGATCAACTTTTTGCGGATTCAAAACTTTTCTTGTTAATATTTCCGGGTTGATCTTTTTTTTTTCGGGTTCATAACATTATTTTTTAACATTTCCGGGTTGATAAATTTTAGCGGATTCATAACATTTTTATTAAATATTTCCGAGTTGATAAACTTTTAGAGGATTCATAACGTTATTTTGTAATATTTCCGGGTTGATTTTTTTTTCGGGTTCATAACATTATTTTTTTTTACATTTCCGGGTTGATAATTTTTAGCGGATTCATAACATTTTGTACAATATTTCCCAGTTGATAATTTTTAGCGGATTCATAACATTTTTATCAAAATTCCCGAGTTGATAAAATTTTAGCGGATTCATAACATTATTTTGTAATATTTCCGGGTTGATCATTTTTTTTTTCGGGTTCACAACAGTATTTTTTAACATTTCCGGGTTGATAATTTTTAGCGGATTCATAACATTTTTATACAATAATTCCGAGTTGATCAACTTGTAGCAGATTCATAAATTTTCATGTAAATATTTCCGGGTTGATAAACTTTTTTTTCGGGTTCATAACATTATTTTCTAACATTTCCTGGTTGACAATTTTTAGCGGATTCATAACATTTTTATACAATATTTCCGAGTTGATCAACTTTTAGCGGATTCATAACATTATTTTTGTAATATTTCCGGGTTGATCTTTTTTTTTCGGGTTCATAACATTATTTTTAAACATTTTCCGGTTGATAATTTTTTTGAAAAATGAACTGGTTTATCAATTTTTATCGGGTTCATAAACATTATTTTATAATATTTCTGAGTTGAACAACTTTTATCAGGTTCATAACATTAGATTGTAATATTTATTGGTTGATCGATTTTTTTTTTTCGGGTTCACAACATTATTTTTCTACATTTCCGGGTTTATAATTTTTAGCGGATTCATAACATTTTTATTAAATATTTCCGAGTTGATCAACTTTTAGCGGATTCATAACGTTATTTTGTAATATTTCAGGGTTGATCTTTTTTTTCGGGTTCATAACATTATTTTTTTTACATTTCCGGGTTGATAATTTTAGCGGATTCATAACCTTTTTATACAATATTTCTGAGTTGATCAACTTTTAGCGGATTCAAAACTTTTCTTGTTAATATTTCCGGGTTGATCAACTTTTTTTCGGGTTCACAACATTATTTTTTAAACACTGGTTGACAATTTTAAGCGGATTCATAACATTTGAATACAATATTTCCGAGTTGATCAACTTTTGGCGGATTCATAACATTTTTTTTGTAATATTTCCGGGTTGATCTTTTTTTTTCGGGTTCGTAACATTATTTTTTAACATTTTCCGGTTGATAATTTTTAGCGGATTCATAACGTTTTTATACAATATTTCTGAGTTGATCAACTTTTTGCGGATTCAAAACTTTTCTTGTTAATATTTCCGGGTTGATCTTTTTTTTTCGGGTTCATAACATTATTTTTTAACATTTCCGGGTTGATAAATTTTAGCGGATTCATAACATTTTTATTAAATATTTCCGAGTTGATAAACTTTTAGAGGATTCATAACGTTATTTTGTAATATTTCCGGGTTGATTTTTTTTCGGGTTCATAACATTATTTTTTTTTACATTTCCGGGTTGATAATTTTTAGCGGATTCATAACATTTTGTACAATATTTCCCAGTTGATAATTTTTAGCGGATTCATAACATTTTTATCAAAATTCCCGAGTTGATAAAATTTTAGCGGATTCATAACATTATTTTGTAATATTTCCGGGTTGATCATTTTTTTTTCGTGTTCACAACAGTATTTTTTAACATTTCCGGGTTGATAATTTTTAGCGGATTCATAACATTTTTATACAATAATTCCAAGTTGATCAACTTGTAGCAGATTCATAACTTTTCATGTAAATATTTCCGGGTTGATAAACTTTTTTTTCGGGTTCATAACATTATTTTCTAACATTTCCTGGTTGACAATTTTTTTGAAAAATGAACTGGTTTATCAATTTTTATAGGGTTCATAAACATTATTTTATAATATTTCTGAGTTGAACAACTTTTATCAGGTTCATAACATTATTTTTTTTACATTTCCCAGTTGATAATTTTAAGCGGATTCATAACATTATTTTGTAATATTTCCGGTTTAATAATTTTTTTTCGGGTTCACAACATTATTTTTTAACACTGGTTGACAATTTTTAGCGGAATGATAACATTTGTATACAATATATCCGAGTTGATCAACTTTTGGCGGATTCCTAACATTTTTTTTGTAATATTTCCGGGTTGATCTTTTTTTTTCGGGTTCGTAACATTATTTTTTAACATTTTCCGGTTGATAATTTTTAGCGGATTCATAACGTTTTTATACAATATTTCTGAGTTGATCAACTTTTTGCGGATTCAAAACTTTTCTTGTTAATATTTCCGGGTTGATCTTTTTTTTTCGGGTTCATAACATTATTTTTTAACATTTCCGGGTTGATAAATTTTAGCGGATTCATAACATTTTTATTAAATATTTCCGAGTTGATAAACTTTTAGAGGATTCATAACGTTATTTTGTAATATTTCCGGGTTGATTTTTTTTTCGGGTTCATAACATTATTTTTTTTTACATTTCCGGGTTGATAATTTTTAGCGGATTCATAACATTTTGTACAATATTTCCCAGTTGATAATTTTTAGCGGATTCATAACATTTTTATCAAAATTCCCGAGTTGATAAAATTTTAGCGGATTCATAACATTATTTTGTAATATTTCCGGGTTGATCATTTTTTTTTCGGGTTCACAACAGTATTTTTTAACATTTCCGGGTTGATAATTTTTAGCGGATTCATAACATTTTTATACAATAATTCCGAGTTGATCAACTTGTAGCAGATTCATAAATTTTCATGTAAATATTTCCGGGTTGATAAACTTTTTTTTCGGGTTCATAACATTATTTTCTAACATTTCCTGGTTGACAATTTTTAGCGGATTCATAACATTTTTATACAATATTTCCGAGTTGATCAACTTTTAGCGGATTCATAACATTATTTTTGTAATATTTCCGGGTTGATCTTTTTTTTTCGGGTTCATAACATTATTTTTAAACATTTTCCGGTTGATAATTTTTTTGAAAAATGAACTGGTTTATCAATTTTTATCGGGTTCATAAACATTATTTTATAATATTTCTGAGTTGAACAACTTTTATCAGGTTCATAACATTAGATTGTAATATTTATTGGTTGATCGATTTTTTTTTTCGGGTTCACAACATTATTTTTCTACATTTCCGGGTTTATAATTTTTAGCGGATTCATAACATTTTTATTAAATATTTCCGAGTTGATCAACTTTTAGCGGATTCATAACGTTATTTTGTAATATTTCAGGGTTGATCTTTTTTTTCGGGTTCATAACATTATTTTTTTTACATTTCCGGGTTGATAATTTTAGCGGATTCATAACCTTTTTATACAATATTTCTGAGTTGATCAACTTTTAGCGGATTCAAAACTTTTCTTGTTAATATTTCCGGGTTGATCAACTTTTTTTCGGGTTCACAACATTATTTTTTAAACACTGGTTGACAATTTTAAGCGGATTCATAACATTTGAATACAATATTTCCGAGTTGATCAACTTTTGGCGGATTCATAACATTTTTTTTGTAATATTTCCGGGTTGATCTTTTTTTTTTCGGGTTCGTAACATTATTTTTTAACTTTTTCCGGTTGATAATTTTTAGCGGATTCATAACGTTTTTATACAATATTTCTGAGTTGATCAACTTTTTGCGGATTCAAAACTTTTCTTGTTAATATTTCCGGGTTGATCTTTTTTTTTCGGGTTCATAACATTATTTTTTAACATTTCCGGGTTGATAAATTTTAGCGGATTCATAACATTTTTATTAAATATTTCCGAGTTGATAAACTTTTAGAGGATTCATAACGTTATTTTGTAATATTTCCGGGTTGATTTTTTTTCGGGTTCATAACATTATTTTTTTTTACATTTCCGGGTTGATAATTTTTAGCGGATTCATAACATTTTGTACAATATTTCCCAGTTGATAATTTTTAGCGGATTCATAACATTTTTATCAAAATTCCCGAGTTGATAAAATTTTAGCGGATTCATAACATTATTTTGTAATATTTCCGGGTTGATCATTTTTTTTTCGTGTTCACAACAGTATTTTTTAACATTTCCGGGTTGATAATTTTTAGCGGATTCATAACATTTTTATACAATAATTCCAAGTTGATCAACTTGTAGCAGATTCATAACTTTTCATGTAAATATTTCCGGGTTGATAAACTTTTTTTTCGGGTTCATAACATTATTTTCTAACATTTCCTGGTTGACAATTTTTAGCGGATTCATAACATTTTTATACAATATTTCCGAGTTGATCAACTTTTAGCGGATTCATAACAATATTTTTGTAATATTTCCGGGTTGATCTTTTTTTGTCGGGTTCATAACATTATTTTTAAACATTTTCCGGTTGATAATTTTTTTGAAAAATGAACTGGTTTATCAATTTTTATAGGGTTCATAAACATTATTTTATAATATTTCTGAGTTGAACAACTTTTATCAGGTTCATAACATTATTTTTTTTACATTTCCCAGTTGATAATTTTAAGCGGATTCATAACATTATTTTGTAATATTTCCGGTTTGATAATTTTTTTTCGGGTTCACAACATTATTTTTTTAACACTGGTTGACAATTTTTAGCGGAATGATAACATTTGTATACAATATATCCGAGTTGATCAACTTTTGGCGGATTCCTAACATTTTTTTTGTAATATTTCCGGGTTGATCTTTTTTTTTCGGGTTCGTAACATTATTTTTTAACATTTTCCGGTTGATAATTTTTAGCGGATTCATAACGTTTTTATACAATATTTCTGAGTTGATCAACTTTTAGCGGATTCAAAACTTTTCTTGTTAATATTTCCGGGTTGATCAACTTTTTTCGGGTTCATAACATTGTTTTTTTACATTTCCGGGTTGATAAATTTTAGCGGATTCATAACATTTTTATTAAATATTTCCGAGTTGATCAACTTTTAGAGGATTCATAACGTTATTTTGTAATATTTCCGGGTTGATTTTTTTTGGGGTTCATAACATTTTTTTTTTTTACATTTCCGGGTTGATAATTTTTAGCGGATTCATAACATTTTGTACAATATTTCTGAGTTGATCAACTTTCAGCGGATTCTTAACTTTTCATGTAAATATTTCCGGGCTGATCAACTGTTTTTCGGGTTCATAACATTATTTTTTTTTAACATTTCCCAGTTGATAATTTTTAGCGGATTCATAACATTTTTATCAAAATTCCCGAGTTGATAAAATTTTAGCGGATTCATAACATTATTTTGTAATATTTCCGGGTTGATCATTTTTTTTTTCGGGTTCACAACAGTATTTTTTAACATTTCCGGGTTGATAATTTTTAGCGGATTCATAACATTTTTATACAATAATTCCGAGTTGATCAACTTGTAGCAGATTCATAAATTTTCATGTAAATATTTCCGGGTTGATAAACTTTTTTTTCGGGTTCATAACATTATTTTTTAACATTTCCTGGTTGACAATTTTTAGCGGATTCATAACATTTTTATACAATATTTCCGAGTTGATCAACTTTTAGCGGATTCATAACATTATTTTTGTAATATTTCCGGGTTGATCTTTTTTTTTTCGGGTTCATAACATTATTTTTAAACATTTTCCGGTTGATAATTTTTTTGAAAAATTAACTGGTTTATCAATTTTTATCGGGTTCATAAACATTATTTTATAATATTTCTGAGTTGAACAACTTTTATCAGGTTCATAACATTAGATTGTAATATTTATTGGTTGATCGATTTTTTTTTTTTCGGGTTCACAACATTATTTTTCTACATTTCCGGGTTTATAATTTTTAGCGGATTCATAACATTTTTATTAAATATTTCCGAGTTGATCAACTTTTAGCGGATTCATAACGTTATTTTGTAATATTTCAGGGTTGATCTTTTTTTTCGGGTTCATAACATTATTTTTTTACATTTCCGGGTTGATAATTTTAGCGGATTCATAACCTTTTTATACAATATTTCTGAGTTGATCAACTTTTAGCGGATTCAAAACTTTTCTTGTTAATATTTCCGGGTTGATCAACTTTTTTTCGGGTTCACAACATTATTTTTTAAACACTGGTTGACAATTTTAAGCGGATTCATAACATTTGAATACAATATTTCCGAGTTGATCAACTTTTGGCGGATTCATAACATTTTTTTTGTAATATTTCCGGGTTGATCTTTTTTTTTTCGGGTTCGTAACATTATTTTTTAACATTTTCCGGTTGATAATTTTTAGCGGATTCATAACGTTTTTATACAATATTTTTGAGTTGATCAACTTTTTGCGGATTCAAAACTTTTCTTGTTAATATTTCCGGGTTGATCTTTTTTTTTCGGGTTCATAACATTATTTTTTAACATTTCCGGGTTGATAAATTTTAGCGGATTCATAACATTTTTATTAAATATTTCCGAGTTGATAAACTTTTAGAGGATTCATAACGTTATTTTGTAATATTTCCGGGTTGATTTTTTTTCGGGTTCATAACATTATTTTTTTTTACATTTCCGGGTTGATAATTTTTAGCGGATTCATAACATTTTGTACAATATTTCCCAGTTGATAATTTTTAGCGGATTCATAACATTTTTATCAAAATTCCCGAGTTGATAAAATTTTAGCGGATTCATAACATTATTTTGTAATATTTCCGGGTTGATCATTTTTTTTTCGTGTTCACAACAGTATTTTTTAACATTTCCGGGTTGATAATTTTTAGCGGATTCATAACATTTTTATACAATAATTCCAAGTTGATCAACTTGTAGCAGATTCATAACTTTTCATGTAAATATTTCCGGGTTGATAAACTTTTTTTTCGGGTTCATAACATTATTTTCTAACATTTCCTGGTTGACAATTTTTAGCGGATTCATAACATTTTTATACAATATTTCCGAGTTGATCAACTTTTAGCGGATTCATAACAATATTTTTGTAATATTTCCGGGTTGATCTTTTTTTGTCGGGTTCATAACATTATTTTTAAACATTTTCCGGTTGATAATTTTTTTGAAAAATGAACTGGTTTATCAATTTTTATAGGGTTCATAAACATTATTTTATAATATTTCTGAGTTGAACAACTTTTATCAGGTTCATAACATTATTTTTTTTACATTTCCCAGTTGATAATTTTAAGCGGATTCATAACATTATTTTGTAATATTTCCGGTTTGATAATTTTTTTTCGGGTTCACAACATTATTTTTTAACACTGGTTGACAATTTTTAGCGGAATGATAACATTTGTATACAATATATCCGAGTTGATCAACTTTTGGCGGATTCCTAACATTTTTTTTGTAATATTTCCGGGTTGATCTTTTTTTTTCGGGTTCGTAACATTATTTTTTAACATTTTCCGGTTGATAATTTTTAGCGGATTCATAACGTTTTTATACAATATTTCTGAGTTGATCAACTTTTAGCGGATTCAAAACTTTTCTTGTTAATATTTCCGGGTTGATCAACTTTTTTCGGGTTCATAACATTGTTTTTTTACATTTCCGGGTTGATAAATTTTAGCGGATTCATAACATTTTTATTAAATATTTCCGAGTTGATCAACTTTTAGAGGATTCATAACGTTATTTTGTAATATTTCCGGGTTGATTTTTTTTGGGGTTCATAACATTATTTTTTTTTACATTTCCGGGTTGATAATTTTTAGCGGATTCATAACATTTTGTACAATATTTCTGAGTTGATCAACTTTCAGCGGATTCTTAACTTTTCATGTAAATATTTCCGGGCTGATCAACTGTTTTTCGGGTTCATAACATTATTTTTTTTTAACATTTCCCAGTTGATAATTTTTAGCGGATTCATAACATTTTTATCAAAATTCCCGAGTTGATAAAATTTTAGCGGATTCATAACATTATTTTGTAATATTTCCGGGTTGATCATTTTTTTTTTCGGGTTCACAACAGTATTTTTTAACATTTCCGGGTTGATAATTTTTAGCGGATTCATAACATTTTTATACAATAATTCCGAGTTGATCAACTTGTAGCAGATTCATAAATTTTCATGTAAATATTTCCGGGTTGATAAACTTTTTTTTCGGGTTCATAACATTATTTTTTAACATTTCCTGGTTGACAATTTTTAGCGGATTCATAACATTTTTATACAATATTTCCGAGTTGATCAACTTTTAGCGGATTCATAACATTATTTTTGTAATATTTCCGGGTTGATCTTTTTTTTTTTCGGGTTCATAACATTATTTTTAAACATTTTCCGGTTGATAATTTTTTTGAAAAATTAACTGGTTTATCAATTTTTATCGGGTTCATAAACATTATTTTATAATATTTCTGAGTTGAACAACTTTTATCAGGTTCATAACATTAGATTGTAATATTTATTGGTTGATCGATTTTTTTTTTCGGGTTCACAACATTATTTTTCTACATTTCCGGGTTTATAATTTTTAGCGGAATCATAACATTTTTATTAAATATTTCCGAGTTGATCAACTTTTAGCGGATTCATAACGTTATTTTGTAATATTTCCGGGTTGATTTTTTTTTCGGGTTCATAACATTATTTTTTTTTACATTTCCGGGTTGATAATTTTTAGCGGATTCATAACATTTTGTACAATATTTCCCAGTTGATAATTTTTAGCGGATTCATAACATTTTTATCAAAATTCCCGAGTTGATAAAATTTTAGCGGATTCATAACATTATTTTGTAATATTTCCGGGTTGATCATTTTTTTTTCGTGTTCACAACAGTATTTTTTAACATTTCCGGGTTGATAATTTTTAGCGGATTCATAACATTTTTATACAATAATTCCAAGTTGATCAACTTGTAGCAGATTCATAACTTTTCATGTAAATATTTCCGGGTTGATAAACTTTTTTTTCGGGTTCATAACATTATTTTCTAACAATTCCTGGTTGACAATTTTTAGCGGATTCATAACATTTTTATACAATATTTCCGAGTTGATCAACTTTTAGCGGATTCATAACAATATTTTTGTAATATTTCCGGGTTGATCTTTTTTTGTCGGGTTCATAACATTATTTTTAAACATTTTCCGGTTGATAATTTTTTTGAAAAATGAACTGGTTTATCAATTTTTATAGGGTTCATAAACATTATTTTATAATATTTCTGAGTTGAACAACTTTTATCAGGTTCATAACATTATTTTTTTTACATTTCCCAGTTGATAATTTTAAGCGGATTCATAACATTATTTTGTAATATTTCCGGTTTGATAATTTTTTTTCGGGTTCACAACATTATTTTTTAACACTGGTTGACAATTTTTAGCGGAATGATAACATTTGTATACAATATATCCGAGTTGATCAACTTTTGGCGGATTCCTAACATTTTTTTTGTAATATTTCCGGGTTGATCTTTTTTTTTCGGGTTCGTAACATTATTTTTTAACATTTTCCGGTTGATAATTTTTAGCGGATTCATAACGTTTTTATACAATATTTCTGAATTGATCAACTTTTAGCGGATTCAAAACTTTTCTTGTTAATATTTCCGGGTTGATCAACTTTTTTCGGGTTCATAACATTGTTTTTTTACATTTCCGGGTTGATAAATTTTAGCGGATTCATAACATTTTTATTAAATATTTCCGAGTTGATCAACTTTTAGAGGATTCATAACGTTATTTTGTAATATTTCCGGGTTGATTTTTTTTTTGGGTTCATAACATTATTTTTTTTTACATTTCCGGGTTGATAATTTTTAGCGGATTCATAACATTTTGTACAATATTTCTGAGTTGATCAACTTTCAGCGGATTCTTAACTTTTCATGTAAATATTTCCGGGCTGATCAACTGTTTTTCGGGTTCATAACATTATTTTTTTTTAACATTTCCCAGTTGATAATTTTTAGCGGATTCATAACATTTTTATCAAAATTCCCGAGTTGATAAAATTTTAGCGGATTCATAACATTATTTTGTAATATTTCCGGGTTGATCATTTTTTTTTTCGGGTTCACAACAGTATTTTTTAACATTTCCGGGTTGATAATTTTTAGCGGATTCATAACATTTTTATACAATAATTCCGAGTTGATCAACTTGTAGCAGATTCATAAATTTTCATGTAAATATTTCCGGGTTGATAAACTTTTTTTTCGGGTTCATAACATTATTTTTTAACATTTCCTGGTTGACAATTTTTAGCGGATTCATAACATTTTTATACAATATTTCCGAGTTGATCAACTTTTAGCGGATTCATAACATTATTTTTGTAATATTTCCGGGTTGATCTTTTTTTTTCGGGTTCATAACATTATTTTAAACATTTTCCGGTTGATAATTTTTTTGAAAAATGAACTGGTTTATCAATTTTTATCGGGTTCATAAACATTATTTTATAATATTTCTGAGTTGAACAACTTTTATCAGGTTCATAACATTAGATTGTAATATTTATTGGTTGATCGATTTTTTTTTTCGGGTTCACAACATTATTTTTCTACATTTCCGGGTTTATAATTTTTAGCGGATTCATAACATTTTTATTAAATATTTCCGAGTTGATCAACTTTTAGCGGATTCATAACGTTATTTTGTAATATTTCAGGGTTGATCTTTTTTTCGGGTTCATAACATTATTTTTTTTACATTTCCGGGTTGATAATTTTAGCGGATTCATAACGTTTTTATACAATATTTCTGAGTTGATCAACTTTTAGCGGATTCAAAACTTTTCTTGTTAATATTTCCGGGTTGATCAACTTTTTTCGGGTTCATAACATTATTTTTTAACATTTCCGGGTTGATAAATTTTAGCGGATTCTTAACATTTTTATTAAATATTTCCGAGTTGATCAACTTTTAGAGGATTCACAACGTTATTTTGTAATATTTCCGGGTTGATTTTTTTTCGGGTTCATAACATTATTTTTTTTTACATTTCCGGGTTGATAATTTTTAGCGGATTCATAACATTTTATACAATATTTCCGAGTTGATCAACTTTCAGCGGATTCATAACTTTTCATGTAAATATTTCCGGGTTGATCAACTGTTTTTCGGGTTCATAACATTATTTTTTTAACATTTCCCAGTTGATAATTTTTAGCGGATTCATAACATTTTTATCAAAATTCCGGAGTTGATAAAATTTTAGCGGATTCATAACATTATTTTGTAATATTTCCGGGTTGATCAATTTTTTTTCGGGTTTACAACAGTATTTTTTAACATTTCCGGGTTGATAATTTTTAGCGGATTCATAACATTTTTATACAATAATTCCGAGTTGATCAACTTTTAGCAGATTCATAACTTTTCATGTAAATATTTCCGGGTTGATAAACTTTTTTTTTCGGGTTCATAACATTATTTTTTAACATTTCCTGGTTGACAATTTTTAGCGGATTCATAAGATTTTTATACAATATTTCCGAGTTGATCAACTTTTAGCGGATTCATAACATTATTTTTGTAATATTTCCGGGTTGATCTTTTTTTTTCGGGTTCATAACATTATTTTTAAACATTTTCCGGTTGATAATTTTTTTGAAATATGAACTGGTTTATCAATTTTTATCGGGTTCATAAACATTATTTTATTATATTTCTGAGTTGAACAACTTTTATCAGGTTCATAACATTATATTGTAATATTTATTGGTTGATCGATTTTTTTTTCGGGTTCACAACATTATTTTTCTACATTTCCGGGTTTATAATTTTTAGCGGATTCATAACATTTTTTATTAAATATATCTGAGTTGATCAACTTTTAGCGGATTCATAACGTTATTTTGTAATATTTCCGGGTTGATCTTTTTTTTCGGGTTCATAACATTATTTTTTCTACATTTCCGGGTTGATAATTTTTAGCGGATTCATAACATTTTTATACAATATTTCCGAGTTGATCAATTTCTAGCGGATTCATAACTTTTCTTGTAAATATTTCCGGGTTGATCAACTGTTTTTCGGGTTCAAAACATTATTTTTTTAACATTTCCCAGTTGATAATTTTAAGCGGATTCATAACATTTTTATCAAAATTTCCGAGTTGATCAAATTTTAGCGGATTCATAACATTATTTTGTAATATTTCCGGTTTGATAATTTTTTTTCGGGTTCACAACATTATTTTTTAACACTGGTTGACAATTTTTAGCGGATTCATAACATTTGAATACAATATTTCCGAGTTGATCAACTTTTGGCGGATTCATAACATTTTTTTTGTAATATTTCCGGGTTGATCTTTTTTTTTTCGGGTTCGTAACATTATTTTTTAACATTTTCCGGTTGATAATTTTTAGCGGATTCATAACGTTTTTATACAATATTTCTGAGTTGATCAACTTTTAGCGGATTCAAAACTTTTCTTGTTAATATTTCCGGGTTGATCAACTTTTTTCGGGTTCATAACATTATTTTTTAACAATTCTGGGTTGATAAATTTTAGCGGATTCATAACATTTTTATTAAATATTTCCGAGTTGATCAACTTTTAGAGGATTCATAACGTTATTTTGTAATATTTCCGGGTTGATTTTTTTTCGGGTTCATAACATTATTTTTTTTTTACATTTCCGGGTTGATAATTTTTAGCGGATTCATAACATTTTGTACAATATTTCCGAGTTGATCAACTTTCAGCGGATTCATAACTGTTCATGTAAATATTTCCGGGTTGATCAACTGTTTATTATTTTTTTTAACATTTCCCAGTTGATAATTTTTAGCGGATTCATAACATTTTTATCAAAATTCCCGAGTTGATAAAATTTTAGCGGATTCATAACAGTATTTTTTAACATTTCCGGGTTGATAATTTTTAGCGGATTCATAACATTTTTATACAATAATTCCGAGTTGATCAACTTGTAGCAGATTCATAACTTTTCATGTAAATATTTCCGGGTTGATAAACTTTTTTTTCGGGTTCATAACATTATTTTTTAACATTTCCTGGTTGACAATTTTTAGCGGATTCATAACATTTTTATACAATATTTCCGAGTTGATCAACTTTTAGCGGATTCATAACAATATTTTTGTAATATTTCCGGGTTGATCTTTTTTTTTCGGGTTCATAACATTATTTTTAAACATTTTCCGGTTGATAATTTTTTTTGAAAAATGAACTGGTTTATCAATTTTTATAGGGTTCATAAACATTATTTTATAATATTTCTGAGTTGAACAACTTTTATCAGGTTCATAACATTAATTTTTTTACATTTCCCAGTTGATAATTTTAAGCGGATTCATAACATTTTTATCAAAATTTCCGAGTTGATCAAATTTTAGCGGATTCATAACATTATTTTGTAATATTTCCGGTTTGATAATTTTTTTTCGGGTTCACAACATTATTTTTTAACACTGGTTGACAATTTTTAGCGGATTCATAACATTTGTATACAATATTTCCGAGTTGATCAACTTTTGGCGGATTCATAACATTTTTTTTGTAATATTTCCGGGTTGATCTTTTTTTTTTCGGGTTCGTAACATTATTTTTTAACATTTTCCGGTTGATAATTTTTTGCGGATTCATAACGTTTTTATACAATATTTCTGAGTTGATCAACTTTTAGCGGATTCAAAACTTTTCTTGTTAATATTTCCGGGTTGATCAACTTTTTTCGGGTTCATAACATTATTTTTTTACATTTCCGGGTTGATAATTTTTAGCGGATTCATAACATTTTGTACAATATTTCCGAGTTGATCAACTTTCAGCGGATTCATAACTTTTCATGTAAATATTTCCGGGTTGATCAACTGTTTTTCGGGTTCATAACATTATTTTTTTTTAACATTTCCCAGTTGATAGTTTTTAGCGGATTCATAACATTTTTATCAAAATTCCCGAGTTGATAAAATTTTAGCGGATTCATAACATTATTTTGTAATATTTCCGGGTTGATAATTTTTTTTTCGGGTTCACAACAGTATTTTTTAACATTTCCGGGTTGATAATTTTTAGCGGATTCATAACATTTTTATACAATAATTCCGAGTTGATCAACTTGTAGCAGATTCATAAATTTTCATGTAAATATTTCCGGGTTGATAAACTTTTTTTTCGGGTTCATAACATTATTTTTTAACATTTCCTGGTTGACAATTTTTAGCGGATTCATAAGATTTTTATACAATATTTCCGGGTTGATCAACTTTTAGCGGATTCATAACATTATTTTTGTAATATTTCCGGGTTGATCTTTTTTTTTTCGGGTTCATAACATTATTTTTAAACATTTTCCGGTTGATAATTTTTTTGAAATATGAACTGGTTTATCAATTTTTATCGGGTTCATAAACATTATTTTATTATATTTCTGAGTTGAACAACTTTTATCAGGTTCATAACATTATATTGTAATATTTATTGGTTGATCGATTTTTTTTCGGGTTCACAACATTATTTTTTCTACATTTCCGGGTTGATAATTTTTAGCGGATTCATAACATTTTTATACAATATTTCCGAGTTGATCAATTTCTAGCGGATTCATAACTTTTCTTGTAAATATTTCCGGGTTGATCAACTGTTTTTCGGGTTCATTACATATCTTTTTAATATTTCCCAGTTGATAATTTTAAGCGGATTCATAACACTTTTATCAAAATTTCCGAGTTGATCAACTTTTAGCGGATTCATAACGTTATTTTGTAATATTTCCGGGTTGATCTTTTTTTTCGGGTTCATAACATTATTTTTTCTACATTTCCGGGTTGATAATTTTTAGCGGATTCATAACATTTTTATACAATATTTCCGAGTTGATCAATTTCTAGCGGATTCATAACTTTTCTTGTAAATATTTCCGGGTTGATCAACTGTTTTTCGGGTTCATAACATATCTTTTTAATATTTCCCAGTTGATAATTTTAAGCGGATTCATAACACTTTTATCAAAATTTCCGAGTTGATCAAATTTTAGCGGATTCATAACATTATTTTGTAATATTTCCGGTTTGATAATTTTTTTTCGGGTTCACAACATTATTTTTTAACACTGGTTGACAATTTTTAGCGGATTCATAACATTTGTATACAATATTTCCGAGTTGATCAACTTTTGGCGGATTCATAACATTTTTTTTTGTAATATTTCCGGGTTGATCTTTTTTTTTCGGGTTCGTAACATTATTTTTTAACATTTTCCGGTTGATAATTTTTAGCGGATTCATAACGTTTTTATACAATATTTCTGGGTTGATCAACTTTTAGCGGATTCAAAACTTTTCATGTTAATATTTCCGGGTTGATCAACTTTTTTCGGGTTCATAACATTATTTTTTAACATTTCCGGGTTGATAA
>CAXARO010001041.1:0-39606 GCA_963971305.1 Arcuatula senhousia
GTTGGGGTTAGGTTAGGGTTAGGGTTAGGGCTAGGATCTCATTTAATAAAGTCTAAGTTTGAAACATACTTACCCCGTTCTTTGACTGCTGTTTAAACATGATATGTAGACATCTGTGGTATATCACCAAGAATGTGTGAAAGTTTCATCAAGATCCATTGACTGGTATGGAAGTAATTGCAGCTGGAGCCTTGTCATCCAATCACATCATCATGGCCCATTCCCACCACTCCTTTTTTCCACATCATCATCACGTCATATTATCATTTCTGCGCAACATTGCCCGTAAGTAAAAGTATGCGCGTGGACTTGTTTTTTTTTTTTTTTTTTTTTTTTGAATTTAGCGTCTGATTTTTTCCTTCCTTTTGCCCTTTCTCTTTCTTTCCTTTTTTGATTTTTCCCTTTTTGGCAGGTTCATGGTACACCTTACTCGAAAACGACACATCTCAGAAACTTGCGGTTTTTTGCATCGGATTACCCGTTAAAAAATACTGCCCCTACGGGGCGGATTTTTAATTTTCGTGACGATTGGAGTACGGGAACATGCCAAAATGAGCAACAATGGATGTCTGCAAAGTTGTCAAAATGGCAATCGTAACCCCAACCCTCCCAAAACAATTGTTTTCGAGTTTTTCATCCAAAAACTTAATACGAATCACTAATCGGTTTTCTTCTTCGACCCTTCTGTTTCTCAATAAAAAAAGTCTTTAAAAAAATAGCGAAAAACACGTTTTTCAAAGAAAAAATGAAGTTAGGGTTAAGGTTAAGGTTACTTTTTAACCTTAACCTTAACCTTTAACCGCGTAGAGGGTTAGGGTATTTATACTACCTTGCAACTCAGTTGCAAGTTTTTATGTGACCAACTTTAAGTTTTCATTTTATCTTAACGATATAAACTGTTTATTTTCCACGGTTACGGTTAAAAATTTGAGGTTAAGGTTACTTTTTAACCTTAACCTTAACCTTAACCTTTAACCGCGGAGAGGGTTAGGGTATTTATACTACCTTGCAACTCAGTTGCAAGTTTTTATGGGATAAAATGTAAGTTTATATTACGACATAATAATACTAGCATCACATAAATCTTCAATTTAACAGATAATTACTTAGGGTTAGGGTTAGGGTTAGGGTTAGGGTTAGGGTTAGGGTTAGGGTTAGGGTTAGGGTTAGGGTTAGGGTTAGGGTTAGGGTTAGGGTTAGGGTTAGGGTTGGTTAGGGTTAGGGTATTTATACTACCTTGCAACTCAGTTGCAAGTTTTTATGTGACCAACTTTAAGTTTTCATTTTATCTTAACGATATAAACTGTTTATTTTCCACGGTTACGGTTAAAAATTTGAGGTTAAGGTTACTTTTTAACCTTAACCTTAACCTTAACCTTTAACCGCGGAGAGGGTTAGGGTATTTATACTACCTTGCAACTCAGTTGCAAGTTTTTATGGGATAAAATGTAAGTTTATATTACGACATAATAATACTAGCATCACATAAATCTTCAATTTAACAGATAATTACTAGGGTTGGGGTTAGGTTAGGGTTAGGGTTAGGGCTAGGATCTCATTTAATAAAGTCTAAGTTTGAAACATACTTACCCCGTTCTTTGACTGCTGTTTAAACATGATATGTAGACATCTGTGGTATATCACCAAGAATGTGTGAAAGTTTCATCAAGATCCATTGACTGGTATGGAAGTAATTGCAGCTGGAGCCTTGTCATCCAATCACATCATCATGGCCCATTCCCACCACTCCTTTTTTCCACATCATCATCACGTCATATTATCATTTCTGCGCAACATTGCCCGTAAGTAAAAGTATGCGCGTGGACTTGTTTTTTTTTTTTTTTTTTTTTTTTTTTTTTTGAATTTAGCGTCTGATTTTTTCCTTCCTTTTGCCCTTTCTCTTTCTTTCCTTTTTTGATTTTTCCCTTTTTGGCAGGTTCATGGTACACCTTACTCGAAAACGACACATCTCAGAAACTTGCGGTTTTTTGCATCGGATTACCCGTTAAAAAATACTGCCCCTACGGGGCGGATTTTTAATTTTCGTGACGATTGGAGTACGGGAACATGCCAAAATGAGCAACAATGGATGTCTGCAAAGTTGTCAAAATGGCAATCGTAACCCCAACCCTCCCAAAACAATTGTTTTCGAGTTTTTCATCCAAAAACTTAATACGAATCACTAATCGGTTTTCTTCTTCGACCCTTCTGTTTCTCAATAAAAAAAGTCTTTAAAAAAATAGCGAAAAACACGTTTTTCAAAGAAAAAATGAAGTTAGGGTTAAGGTTAAGGTTACTTTTTAACCTTAACCTTAACCTTTAACCGCGTAGAGGGTTAGGGTATTTATACTACCTTGCAACTCAGTTGCAAGTTTTTATGTGACCAACTTTAAGTTTTCATTTTATCTTAACGATATAAACTGTTTATTTTCCACGGTTACGGTTAAAAATTTGAGGTTAAGGTTACTTTTTAACCTTAACCTTAACCTTAACCTTTAACCGCGGAGAGGGTTAGGGTATTTATACTACCTTGCAACTCAGTTGCAAGTTTTTATGGGATAAAATGTAAGTTTATATTACGACATAATAATACTAGCATCACATAAATCTTCAATTTAACAGATAATTACTAGGGTTGGGGTTAGGTTAGGGTTAGGGTTAGGGCTAGGATCTCATTTAATAAAGTCTAAGTTTGAAACATACTTACCCCGTTCTTTGACTGCTGTTTAAACATGATATGTAGACATCTGTGGTATATCACCAAGAATGTGTGAAAGTTTCATCAAGATCCATTGACTGGTATGGAAGTAATTGCAGCTGGAGCCTTGTCATCCAATCACATCATCATGGCCCATTCCCACCACTCCTTTTTTCCACATCATCATCACGTCATATTATCATTTCTGCGCAACATTGCCCGTAAGTAAAAGTATGCGCGTGGACTTGTTTTTTTTTTTTTTTTTTTTTTTTTTTTTTTGAATTTAGCGTCTGATTTTTTCCTTCCTTTTGCCCTTTCTCTTTCTTTCCTTTTTTGATTTTTCCCTTTTTGGCAGGTTCATGGTACACCTTACTCGAAAACGACACATCTCAGAAACTTGCGGTTTTTTGCATCGGATTACCCGTTAAAAAATACTGCCCCTACGGGGCGGATTTTTAATTTTCGTGACGATTGGAGTACGGGAACATGCCAAAATGAGCAACAATGGATGTCTGCAAAGTTGTCAAAATGGCAATCGTAACCCCAACCCTCCCAAAACAATTGTTTTCGAGTTTTTCATCCAAAAACTTAATACGAATCACTAATCGGTTTTCTTCTTCGACCCTTCTGTTTCTCAATAAAAAAAGTCTTTAAAAAAATAGCGAAAAACACGTTTTTCAAAGAAAAAATGAAGTTAGGGTTAAGGTTAAGGTTACTTTTTAACCTTAACCTTAACCTTTAACCGCGTAGAGGGTTAGGGTATTTATACTACCTTGCAACTCAGTTGCAAGTTTTTATGTGACCAACTTTAAGTTTTCATTTTATCTTAACGATATAAACTGTTTATTTTCCACGGTTACGGTTAAAAATTTGAGGTTAAGGTTACTTTTTAACCTTAACCTTAACCTTAACCTTTAACCGCGGAGAGGGTTAGGGTATTTATACTACCTTGCAACTCAGTTGCAAGTTTTTATGGGATAAAATGTAAGTTTATATTACGACATAATAATACTAGCATCACATAAATCTTCAATTTAACAGATAATTACTAGGGTTGGGGTTAGGTTAGGGTTAGGGTTAGGGCTAGGATCTCATTTAATAAAGTCTAAGTTTGAAACATACTTACCCCGTTCTTTGACTGCTGTTTAAACATGATATGTAGACATCTGTGGTATATCACCAAGAATGTGTGAAAGTTTCATCAAGATCCATTGACTGGTATGGAAGTAATTGCAGCTGGAGCCTTGTCATCCAATCACATCATCATGGCCCATTCCCACCACTCCTTTTTTCCACATCATCATCACGTCATATTATCATTTCTGCGCAACATTGCCCGTAAGTAAAAGTATGCGCGTGGACTTGTTTTTTTTTTTTTTTTTTTTTTTTTTTTTTTGAATTTAGCGTCTGATTTTTTCCTTCCTTTTGTCCTTTCTCTTTCTTTCCTTTTTTGATTTTTCCCTTTTTGGCAGGTTCATGGTACACCTTACTCGAAAACGACACATCTCAGAAACTTGCGGTTTTTTGCATCGGATTACCCGTTAAAAAATACTGCCCCTACGGGGCGGATTTTTAATTTTCGTGACGATTGGAGTACGGGAACATGCCAAAATGAGCAACAATGGATGTCTGCAAAGTTGTCAAAATGGCAATCGTAACCCCAACCCTCCCAAAACAATTGTTTTCGAGTTTTTCATCCAAAAACTTAATACGAATCACTAATCGGTTTTCTTCTTCGACCCTTCTGTTTCTCAATAAAAAAAGTCTTTAAAAAAATAGCGAAAAACACGTTTTTCAAAGAAAAAATGAAGTTAGGGTTAAGGTTAAGGTTACTTTTTAACCTTAACCTTAACCTTTAACCGCGTAGAGGGTTAGGGTATTTATACTACCTTGCAACTCAGTTGCAAGTTTTTATGTGACCAACTTTAAGTTTTCATTTTATCTTAACGATATAAACTGTTTATTTTCCACGGTTACGGTTAAAAATTTGAGGTTAAGGTTACTTTTTAACCTTAACCTTAACCTTAACCTTTAACCGCGGAGAGGGTTAGGGTATTTATACTACCTTGCAACTCAGTTGCAAGTTTTTATGGGATAAAATGTAAGTTTATATTACGACATAATAATACTAGCATCACATAAATCTTCAATTTAACAGATAATTACTAGGGTTGGGGTTAGGTTAGGGTTAGGGTTAGGGCTAGGATCTCATTTAATAAAGTCTAAGTTTGAAACATACTTACCCCGTTCTTTGACTGCTGTTTAAACATGATATGTAGACATCTGTGGTATATCACCAAGAATGTGTGAAAGTTTCATCAAGATCCATTGACTGGTATGGAAGTAATTGCAGCTGGAGCCTTGTCATCCAATCACATCATCATGGCCCATTCCCACCACTCCTTTTTTCCACATCATCATCACGTCATATTATCATTTCTGCGCAACATTGCCCGTAAGTAAAAGTATGCGCGTGGACTTGTTTTTTTTTTTTTTTTTTTTTTTTTTTTTTGAATTTAGCGTCTGATTTTTTCCTTCCTTTTGCCCTTTCTCTTTCTTTCCTTTTTTGATTTTTCCCTTTTTGGCAGGTTCATGGTACACCTTACTCGAAAACGACACATCTCAGAAACTTGCGGTTTTTTGCATCGGATTACCCGTTAAAAAATACTGCCCCTACGGGGCGGATTTTTAATTTTCGTGACGATTGGAGTACGGGAACATGCCAAAATGAGCAACAATGGATGTCTGCAAAGTTGTCAAAATGGCAATCGTAACCCCAACCCTCCCAAAACAATTGTTTTCGAGTTTTTCATCCAAAAACTTAATACGAATCACTAATCGGTTTTCTTCTTCGACCCTTCTGTTTCTCAATAAAAAAAGTCTTTAAAAAAATAGCGAAAAACACGTTTTTCAAAGAAAAAATGAAGTTAGGGTTAAGGTTAAGGTTACTTTTTAACCTTAACCTTAACCTTTAACCGCGTAGAGGGTTAGGGTATTTATACTACCTTGCAACTCAGTTGCAAGTTTTTATGTGACCAACTTTAAGTTTTCATTTTATCTTAACGATATAAACTGTTTATTTTCCACGGTTACGGTTAAAAATTTGAGGTTAAGGTTACTTTTTAACCTTAACCTTAACCTTAACCTTTAACCGCGGAGAGGGTTAGGGTATTTATACTACCTTGCAACTCAGTTGCAAGTTTTTATGGGATAAAATGTAAGTTTATATTACGACATAATAATACTAGCATCACATAAATCTTCAATTTAACAGATAATTACTAGGGTTGGGGTTAGGTTAGGGTTAGGGTTAGGGCTAGGATCTCATTTAATAAAGTCTAAGTTTGAAACATACTTACCCCGTTCTTTGACTGCTGTTTAAACATGATATGTAGACATCTGTGGTATATCACCAAGAATGTGTGAAAGTTTCATCAAGATCCATTGACTGGTATGGAAGTAATTGCAGCTGGAGCCTTGTCATCCAATCACATCATCATGGCCCATTCCCACCACTCCTTTTTTCCACATCATCATCACGTCATATTATCATTTCTGCGCAACATTGCCCGTAAGTAAAAGTATGCGCGTGGACTTGTTTTTTTTTTTTTTTTTTTTTTTTTTTTTTTGAATTTAGCGTCTGATTTTTTCCTTCCTTTTGCCCTTTCTCTTTCTTTCCTTTTTTGATTTTTCCCTTTTTGGCAGGTTCATGGTACACCTTACTCGAAAACGACACATCTCAGAAACTTGCGGTTTTTTGCA
Organism: Arcuatula senhousia; assembly: GCA_963971305.1. Classification (NCBI taxonomy): domain Eukaryota; kingdom Metazoa; phylum Mollusca; class Bivalvia; order Mytilida; family Mytilidae; genus Arcuatula; species Arcuatula senhousia. The sequence continues at coordinate 6,461 of CAXARO010001041.1, forward strand.
TCGGATTACCCGTTAAAAAATACTGCCCCTACGGGGCGGATTTTTAATTTTCGTGACGATTGGAGTACGGGAACATGCCAAAATGAGCAACAATGGATGTCTGCAAAGTTGTCAAAATGGCAATCGTAACCCCAACCCTCCCAAAACAATTGTTTTCGAGTTTTTCATCCAAAAACTTAATACGAATCACTAATCGGTTTTCTTCTTCGACCCTTCTGTTTCTCAATAAAAAAAGTCTTTAAAAAAATAGCGAAAAACACGTTTTTCAAAGAAAAAATGAAGTTAGGGTTAAGGTTAAGGTTACTTTTTAACCTTAACCTTAACCTTTAACCGCGTAGAGGGTTAGGGTATTTATACTACCTTGCAACTCAGTTGCAAGTTTTTATGTGACCAACTTTAAGTTTTCATTTTATCTTAACGATATAAACTGTTTATTTTCCACGGTTACGGTTAAAAATTTGAGGTTAAGGTTACTTTTTAACCTTAACCTTAACCTTAACCTTTAACCGCGGAGAGGGTTAGGGTATTTATACTACCTTGCAACTCAGTTGCAAGTTTTTATGGGATAAAATGTAAGTTTATATTACGACATAATAATACTAGCATCACATAAATCTTCAATTTAACAGATAATTACTAGGGTTGGGGTTAGGTTAGGGTTAGGGTTAGGGCTAGGATCTCATTTAATAAAGTCTAAGTTTGAAACATACTTACCCCGTTCTTTGACTGCTGTTTAAACATGATATGTAGACATCTGTGGTATATCACCAAGAATGTGTGAAAGTTTCATCAAGATCCATTGACTGGTATGGAAGTAATTGCAGCTGGAGCCTTGTCATCCAATCACATCATCATGGCCCATTCCCACCACTCCTTTTTTCCACATCATCATCACGTCATATTATCATTTCTGCGCAACATTGCCCGTAAGTAAAAGTATGCGCGTGGACTTGTTTTTTTTTTTTTTTTGTTTTTTTTTTTTTTGAATTTAGCGTCTGATTTTTTCCTTCCTTTTGCCCTTTCTCTTTCTTTCCTTTTTTGATTTTTCCCTTTTTGGCAGGTTCATGGTACACCTTACTCGAAAACGACACATCTCAGAAACTTGCGGTTTTTTGCATCGGATTACCCGTTAAAAAATACTGCCCCTACGGGGCGGATTTTTAATTTTCGTGACGATTGGAGTACGGGAACATGCCAAAATGAGCAACAATGGATGTCTGCAAAGTTGTCAAAATGGCAATCGTAACCCCAACCCTCCCAAAACAATTGTTTTCGAGTTTTTCATCCAAAAACTTAATACGAATCACTAATCGGTTTTCTTCTTCGACCCTTCTGTTTCTCAATAAAAAAAGTCTTTAAAAAAATAGCGAAAAACACGTTTTTCAAAGAAAAAATGAAGTTAGGGTTAAGGTTAAGGTTACTTTTTAACCTTAACCTTAACCTTTAACCGCGTAGAGGGTTAGGGTATTTATACTACCTTGCAACTCAGTTGCAAGTTTTTATGTGACCAACTTTAAGTTTTCATTTTATCTTAACGATATAAACTGTTTATTTTCCACGGTTACGGTTAAAAATTTGAGGTTAAGGTTACTTTTTAACCTTAACCTTAACCTTAACCTTTAACCGCGGAGAGGGTTAGGGTATTTATACTACCTTGCAACTCAGTTGCAAGTTTTTATGGGATAAAATGTAAGTTTATATTACGACATAATAATACTAGCATCACATAAATCTTCAATTTAACAGATAATTACTAGGGTTGGGGTTAGGTTAGGGTTAGGGTTAGGGCTAGGATCTCATTTAATAAAGTCTAAGTTTGAAACATACTTACCCCGTTCTTTGACTGCTGTTTAAACATGATATGTAGACATCTGTGGTATATCACCAAGAATGTGTGAAAGTTTCATCAAGATCCATTGACTGGTATGGAAGTAATTGCAGCTGGAGCCTTGTCATCCAATCACATCATCATGGCCCATTCCCACCACTCCTTTTTTCCACATCATCATCACGTCATATTATCATTTCTGCGCAACATTGCCCGTAAGTAAAAGTATGCGCGTGGACTTGTTTTTTTTTTTTTTTTGTTTTTTTTTTTTTTGAATTTAGCGTCTGATTTTTTCCTTCCTTTTGCCCTTTCTCTTTCTTTCCTTTTTTGATTTTTCCCTTTTTGGCAGGTTCATGGTACACCTTACTCGAAAACGACACATCTCAGAAACTTGCGGTTTTTTGCATCGGATTACCCGTTAAAAAATACTGCCCCTACGGGGCGGATTTTTAATTTTCGTGACGATTGGAGTACGGGAACATGCCAAAATGAGCAACAATGGATGTCTGCAAAGTTGTCAAAATGGCAATCGTAACCCCAACCCTCCCAAAACAATTGTTTTCGAGTTTTTCATCCAAAAACTTAATACGAATCACTAATCGGTTTTCTTCTTCGACCCTTCTGTTTCTCAATAAAAAAAGTCTTTAAAAAAATAGCGAAAAACACGTTTTTCAAAGAAAAAATGAAGTTAGGGTTAAGGTTAAGGTTACTTTTTAACCTTAACCTTAACCTTTAACCGCGTAGAGGGTTAGGGTATTTATACTACCTTGCAACTCAGTTGCAAGTTTTTATGTGACCAACTTTAAGTTTTCATTTTATCTTAACGATATAAACTGTTTATTTTCCACGGTTACGGTTAAAAATTTGAGGTTAAGGTTACTTTTTAACCTTAACCTTAACCTTAACCTTTAACCGCGGAGAGGGTTAGGGTATTTATACTACCTTGCAACTCAGTTGCAAGTTTTTATGGGATAAAATGTAAGTTTATATTACGACATAATAATACTAGCATCACATAAATCTTCAATTTAACAGATAATTACTAGGGTTGGGGTTAGGTTAGGGTTAGGGTTAGGGCTAGGATCTCATTTAATAAAGTCTAAGTTTGAAACATACTTACCCCGTTCTTTGACTGCTGTTTAAACATGATATGTAGACATCTGTGGTATATCACCAAGAATGTGTGAAAGTTTCATCAAGATCCATTGACTGGTATGGAAGTAATTGCAGCTGGAGCCTTGTCATCCAATCACATCATCATGGCCCATTCCCACCACTCCTTTTTTCCACATCATCATCACGTCATATTATCATTTCTGCGCAACATTGCCCGTAAGTAAAAGTATGCGCGTGGACTTGTTTTTTTTTTTTTTTTGTTTTTTTTTTTTTTGAATTTAGCGTCTGATTTTTTCCTTCCTTTTGCCCTTTCTCTTTCTTTCCTTTTTTGATTTTTCCCTTTTTGGCAGGTTCATGGTACACCTTACTCGAAAACGACACATCTCAGAAACTTGCGGTTTTTTGCATCGGATTACCCGTTAAAAAATACTGCCCCTACGGGGCGGATTTTTAATTTTCGTGACGATTGGAGTACGGGAACATGCCAAAATGAGCAACAATGGATGTCTGCAAAGTTGTCAAAATGGCAATCGTAACCCCAACCCTCCCAAAACAATTGTTTTCGAGTTTTTCATCCAAAAACTTAATACGAATCACTAATCGGTTTTCTTCTTCGACCCTTCTGTTTCTCAATAAAAAAAGTCTTTAAAAAAATAGCGAAAAACACGTTTTTCAAAGAAAAAATGAAGTTAGGGTTAAGGTTAAGGTTACTTTTTAACCTTAACCTTAACCTTTAACCGCGTAGAGGGTTAGGGTATTTATACTACCTTGCAACTCAGTTGCAAGTTTTTATGTGACCAACTTTAAGTTTTCATTTTATCTTAACGATATAAACTGTTTATTTTCCACGGTTACGGTTAAAAATTTGAGGTTAAGGTTACTTTTTAACCTTAACCTTTAACCGCGGAGAGGGTTAGGGTATTTATACTACCTTGCAACTCAGTTGCAAGTTTTTATGGGATAAAATGTAAGTTTATATTACGACATAATAATACTAGCATCACATAAATCTTCAATTTAACAGATAATTACTAGGGTTGGGGTTAGGTTAGGGTTAGGGTTAGGGCTAGGATCTCATTTAATAAAGTCTAAGTTTGAAACATACTTACCCCGTTCTTTGACTGCTGTTTAAACATGATATGTAGACATCTGTGGTATATCACCAAGAATGTGTGAAAGTTTCATCAAGATCCATTGACTGGTATGGAAGTAATTGCAGCTGGAGCCTTGTCATCCAATCACATCATCATGGCCCATTCCCACCACTCCTTTTTTCCACATCATCATCACGTCATATTATCATTTCTGCGCAACATTGCCCGTAAGTAAAAGTATGCGCGTGGACTTGTTTTTTTTTTTTTTTTTTTTTTTTTTTTTTGAATTTAGCGTCTGATTTTTTCCTTCCTTTTGCCCTTTCTCTTTCTTTCCTTTTTTGATTTTTCCCTTTTTGGCAGGTTCATGGTACACCTTACTCGAAAACGACACATCTCAGAAACTTGCGGTTTTTTGCATCGGATTACCCGTTAAAAAATACTGCCCCTACGGGGCGGATGTTTAATTTTCGTGACGATTGGAGTACGGGAACATGCCAAAATGAGCAACAATGGATGTCTGCAAAGTTGTCAAAATGGCAATCGTAACCCCAACCCTCCCAAAACAATTGTTTTCGAGTTTTTCATCCAAAAACTTAATACGAATCACTAATCGGTTTTCTTCTTCGACCCTTCTGTTTCTCAATAAAAAAAGTCTTTAAAAAAATAGCGAAAAACACGTTTTTCAAAGAAAAAATGAAGTTAGGGTTAAGGTTAAGGTTACTTTTTAACCTTAACCTTAACCTTTAACCGCGTAGAGGGTTAGGGTATTTATACTACCTTGCAACTCAGTTGCAAGTTTTTATGTGACCAACTTTAAGTTTTCATTTTATCTTAACGATATAAACTGTTTATTTTCCACGGTTACGGTTAAAAATTTGAGGTTAAGGTTACTTTTTAACCTTAACCTTAACCTTAACCTTTAACCGCGGAGAGGGTTAGGGTATTTATACTACCTTGCAACTCAGTTGCAAGTTTTTATGGGATAAAATGTAAGTTTATATTACGACATAATAATACTAGCATCACATAAATCTTCAATTTAACAGATAATTACTAGGGTTGGGGTTAGGTTAGGGTTAGGGTTAGGGCTAGGATCTCATTTAATAAAGTCTAAGTTTGAAACATACTTACCCCGTTCTTTGACTGCTGTTTAAACATGATATGTAGACATCTGTGGTATATCACCAAGAATGTGTGAAAGTTTCATCAAGATCCATTGACTGGTATGGAAGTAATTGCAGCTGGAGCCTTGTCATCCAATCACATCATCATGGCCCATTCCCACCACTCCTTTTTTCCACATCATCATCACGTCATATTATCATTTCTGCGCAACATTGCCCGTAAGTAAAAGTATGCGCGTGGACTTGTTTTTTTTTTTTTTTTTTTTTTTTTTTTTTTGAATTTAGCGTCTGATTTTTTCCTTCCTTTTGCCCTTTCTCTTTCTTTCCTTTTTTGATTTTTCCCTTTTTGGCAGGTTCATGGTACACCTTACTCGAAAACGACACATCTCAGAAACTTGCGGTTTTTTGCATCGGATTACCCGTTAAAAAATACTGCCCCTACGGGGCGGATTTTTAATTTTCGTGACGATTGGAGTACGGGAACATGCCAAAATGAGCAACAATGGATGTCTGCAAAGTTGTCAAAATGGCAATCGTAACCCCAACCCTCCCAAAACAATTGTTTTCGAGTTTTTCATCCAAAAACTTAATACGAATCACTAATCGGTTTTCTTCTTCGACCCTTCTGTTTCTCAATAAAAAAAGTCTTTAAAAAAATAGCGAAAAACACGTTTTTCAAAGAAAAAATGAAGTTAGGGTTAAGGTTAAGGTTACTTTTTAACCTTAACCTTAACCTTTAACCGCGTAGAGGGTTAGGGTATTTATACTACCTTGCAACTCAGTTGCAAGTTTTTATGTGACCAACTTTAAGTTTTCATTTTATCTTAACGATATAAACTGTTTATTTTCCACGGTTACGGTTAAAAATTTGAGGTTAAGGTTACTTTTTAACCTTAACCTTAACCTTAACCTTTAACCGCGGAGAGGGTTAGGGTATTTATACTACCTTGCAACTCAGTTGCAAGTTTTTATGGGATAAAATGTAAGTTTATATTACGACATAATAATACTAGCATCACATAAATCTTCAATTTAACAGATAATTACTAGGGTTGGGGTTAGGTTAGGGTTAGGGTTAGGGCTAGGATCTCATTTAATAAAGTCTAAGTTTGAAACATACTTACCCCGTTCTTTGACTGCTGTTTAAACATGATATGTAGACATCTGTGGTATATCACCAAGAATGTGTGAAAGTTTCATCAAGATCCATTGACTGGTATGGAAGTAATTGCAGCTGGAGCCTTGTCATCCAATCACATCATCATGGCCCATTCCCACCACTCCTTTTTTCCACATCATCATCACGTCATATTATCATTTCTGCGCAACATTGCCCGTAAGTAAAAGTATGCGCGTGGACTTGTTTTTTTTTTTTTTTTTTTTTTTTTTTTTTTGAATTTAGCGTCTGATTTTTTCCTTCCTTTTGCCCTTTCTCTTTCTTTCCTTTTTTGATTTTTCCCTTTTTGGCAGGTTCATGGTACACCTTACTCGAAAACGACACATCTCAGAAACTTGCGGTTTTTTGCATCGGATTACCCGTTAAAAAATACTGCCCCTACGGGGCGGATTTTTAATTTTCGTGACGATTGGAGTACGGGAACATGCCAAAATGAGCAACAATGGATGTCTGCAAAGTTGTCAAAATGGCAATCGTAACCCCAACCCTCCCAAAACAATTGTTTTCGAGTTTTTCATCCAAAAACTTAATACGAATCACTAATCGGTTTTCTTCTTCGACCCTTCTGTTTCTCAATAAAAAAAGTCTTTAAAAAAATAGCGAAAAACACGTTTTTCAAAGAAAAAATGAAGTTAGGGTTAAGGTTAAGGTTACTTTTTAACCTTAACCTTAACCTTTAACCGCGTAGAGGGTTAGGGTATTTATACTACCTTGCAACTCAGTTGCAAGTTTTTATGTGACCAACTTTAAGTTTTCATTTTATCTTAACGATATAAACTGTTTATTTTCCACGGTTACGGTTAAAAATTTGAGGTTAAGGTTACTTTTTAACCTTAACCTTAACCTTAACCTTTAACCGCGGAGAGGGTTAGGGTATTTATACTACCTTGCAACTCAGTTGCAAGTTTTTATGGGATAAAATGTAAGTTTATATTACGACATAATAATACTAGCATCACATAAATCTTCAATTTAACAGATAATTACTAGGGTTGGGGTTAGGTTAGGGTTAGGGTTAGGGCTAGGATCTCATTTAATAAAGTCTAAGTTTGAAACATACTTACCCCGTTCTTTGACTGCTGTTTAAACATGATATGTAGACATCTGTGGTATATCACCAAGAATGTGTGAAAGTTTCATCAAGATCCATTGACTGGTATGGAAGTAATTGCAGCTGGAGCCTTGTCATCCAATCACATCATCATGGCCCATTCCCACCACTCCTTTTTTCCACATCATCATCACGTCATATTATCATTTCTGCGCAACATTGCCCGTAAGTAAAAGTATGCGCGTGGACTTGTTTTTTTTTTTTTTTTTTTTTTTTTTTTTTTGAATTTAGCGTCTGATTTTTTCCTTCCTTTTGCCCTTTCTCTTTCTTTCCTTTTTTGATTTTTCCCTTTTTGGCAGGTTCATGGTACACCTTACTCGAAAACGACACATCTCAGAAACTTGCGGTTTTTTGCATCGGATTACCCGTTAAAAAATACTGCCCCTACGGGGCGGATTTTTAATTTTCGTGACGATTGGAGTACGGGAACATGCCAAAATGAGCAACAATGGATGTCTGCAAAGTTGTCAAAATGGCAATCGTAACCCCAACCCTCCCAAAACAATTGTTTTCGAGTTTTTCATCCAAAAACTTAATACGAATCACTAATCGGTTTTCTTCTTCGACCCTTCTGTTTCTCAATAAAAAAAGTCTTTAAAAAAATAGCGAAAAACACGTTTTTCAAAGAAAAAATGAAGTTAGGGTTAAGGTTAAGGTTACTTTTTAACCTTAACCTTAACCTTTAACCGCGTAGAGGGTTAGGGTATTTATACTACCTTGCAACTCAGTTGCAAGTTTTTATGTGACCAACTTTAAGTTTTCATTTTATCTTAACGATATAAACTGTTTATTTTCCACGGTTACGGTTAAAAATTTGAGGTTAAGGTTACTTTTTAACCTTAACCTTAACCTTAACCTTTAACCGCGGAGAGGGTTAGGGTATTTATACTACCTTGCAACTCAGTTGCAAGTTTTTATGGGATAAAATGTAAGTTTATATTACGACATAATAATACTAGCATCACATAAATCTTCAATTTAACAGATAATTACTAGGGTTGGGGTTAGGTTAGGGTTAGGGTTAGGGCTAGGATCTCATTTAATAAAGTCTAAGTTTGAAACATACTTACCCCGTTCTTTGACTGCTGTTTAAACATGATATGTAGACATCTGTGGTATATCACCAAGAATGTGTGAAAGTTTCATCAAGATCCATTGACTGGTATGGAAGTAATTGCAGCTGGAGCCTTGTCATCCAATCACATCATCATGGCCCATTCCCACCACTCCTTTTTTCCACATCATCATCACGTCATATTATCATTTCTGCGCAACATTGCCCGTAAGTAAAAGTATGCGCGTGGACTTGTTTTTTTTTTTTTTTTTTTTTTTTTTTTTTTGAATTTAGCGTCTGATTTTTTCCTTCCTTTTGCCCTTTCTCTTTCTTTCCTTTTTTGATTTTTCCCTTTTTGGCAGGTTCATGGTACACCTTACTCGAAAACGACACATCTCAGAAACTTGCGGTTTTTTGCATCGGATTACCCGTTAAAAAATACTGCCCCTACGGGGCGGATTTTTAATTTTCGTGACGATTGGAGTACGGGAACATGCCAAAATGAGCAACAATGGATGTCTGCAAAGTTGTCAAAATGGCAATCGTAACCCCAACCCTCCCAAAACAATTGTTTTCGAGTTTTTCATCCAAAAACTTAATACGAATCACTAATCGGTTTTCTTCTTCGACCCTTCTGTTTCTCAATAAAAAAAGTCTTTAAAAAAATAGCGAAAAACACGTTTTTCAAAGAAAAAATGAAGTTAGGGTTAAGGTTAAGGTTACTTTTTAACCTTAACCTTAACCTTTAACCGCGTAGAGGGTTAGGGTATTTATACTACCTTGCAACTCAGTTGCAAGTTTTTATGTGACCAACTTTAAGTTTTCATTTTATCTTAACGATATAAACTGTTTATTTTCCACGGTTACGGTTAAAAATTTGAGGTTAAGGTTACTTTTTAACCTTAACCTTAACCTTAACCTTTAACCGCGGAGAGGGTTAGGGTATTTATACTACCTTGCAACTCAGTTGCAAGTTTTTATGGGATAAAATGTAAGTTTATATTACGACATAATAATACTAGCATCACATAAATCTTCAATTTAACAGATAATTACTAGGGTTGGGGTTAGGTTAGGGTTAGGGTTAGGGCTAGGATCTCATTTAATAAAGTCTAAGTTTGAAACATACTTACCCCGTTCTTTGACTGCTGTTTAAACATGATATGTAGACATCTGTGGTATATCACCAAGAATGTGTGAAAGTTTCATCAAGATCCATTGACTGGTATGGAAGTAATTGCAGCTGGAGCCTTGTCATCCAATCACATCATCATGGCCCATTCCCACCACTCCTTTTTTCCACATCATCATCACGTCATATTATCATTTCTGCGCAACATTGCCCGTAAGTAAAAGTATGCGCGTGGACTTGTTTTTTTTTTTTTTTTTTTTTTTTTTTTTTTGAATTTAGCGTCTGATTTTTTCCTTCCTTTTGCCCTTTCTCTTTCTTTCCTTTTTTGATTTTTCCCTTTTTGGCAGGTTCATGGTACACCTTACTCGAAAACGACACATCTCAGAAACTTGCGGTTTTTTGCATCGGATTACCCGTTAAAAAATACTGCCCCTACGGGGCGGATTTTTAATTTTCGTGACGATTGGAGTACGGGAACATGCCAAAATGAGCAACAATGGATGTCTGCAAAGTTGTCAAAATGGCAATCGTAACCCCAACCCTCCCAAAACAATTGTTTTCGAGTTTTTCATCCAAAAACTTAATACGAATCACTAATCGGTTTTCTTCTTCGACCCTTCTGTTTCTCAATAAAAAAAGTCTTTAAAAAAATAGCGAAAAACACGTTTTTCAAAGAAAAAATGAAGTTAGGGTTAAGGTTAAGGTTACTTTTTAACCTTAACCTTAACCTTTAACCGCGTAGAGGGTTAGGGTATTTATACTACCTTGCAACTCAGTTGCAAGTTTTTATGTGACCAACTTTAAGTTTTCATTTTATCTTAACGATATAAACTGTTTATTTTCCACGGTTACGGTTAAAAATTTGAGGTTAAGGTTACTTTTTAACCTTAACCTTAACCTTAACCTTTAACCGCGGAGAGGGTTAGGGTATTTATACTACCTTGCAACTCAGTTGCAAGTTTTTATGGGATAAAATGTAAGTTTATATTACGACATAATAATACTAGCATCACATAAATCTTCAATTTAACAGATAATTACTAGGGTTGGGGTTAGGTTAGGGTTAGGGTTAGGGCTAGGATCTCATTTAATAAAGTCTAAGTTTGAAACATACTTACCCCGTTCTTTGACTGCTGTTTAAACATGATATGTAGACATCTGTGGTATATCACCAAGAATGTGTGAAAGTTTCATCAAGATCCATTGACTGGTATGGAAGTAATTGCAGCTGGAGCCTTGTCATCCAATCACATCATCATGGCCCATTCCCACCACTCCTTTTTTCCACATCATCATCACGTCATATTATCATTTCTGCGCAACATTGCCCGTAAGTAAAAGTATGCGCGTGGACTTGTTTTTTTTTTTTTTTTTTTTTTTTTTTTTTTGAATTTAGCGTCTGATTTTTTCCTTCCTTTTGCCCTTTCTCTTTCTTTCCTTTTTTGATTTTTCCCTTTTTGGCAGGTTCATGGTACACCTTACTCGAAAACGACACATCTCAGAAACTTGCGGTTTTTTGCATCGGATTACCCGTTAAAAAATACTGCCCCTACGGGGCGGATTTTTAATTTTCGTGACGATTGGAGTACGGGAACATGCCAAAATGAGCAACAATGGATGTCTGCAAAGTTGTCAAAATGGCAATCGTAACCCCAACCCTCCCAAAACAATTGTTTTCGAGTTTTTCATCCAAAAACTTAATACGAATCACTAATCGGTTTTCTTCTTCGACCCTTCTGTTTCTCAATAAAAAAAGTCTTTAAAAAAATAGCGAAAAACACGTTTTTCAAAGAAAAAATGAAGTTAGGGTTAAGGTTAAGGTTACTTTTTAACCTTAACCTTAACCTTTAACCGCGTAGAGGGTTAGGGTATTTATACTACCTTGCAACTCAGTTGCAAGTTTTTATGTGACCAACTTTAAGTTTTCATTTTATCTTAACGATATAAACTGTTTATTTTCCACGGTTACGGTTAAAAATTTGAGGTTAAGGTTACTTTTTAACCTTAACCTTAACCTTAACCTTTAACCGCGGAGAGGGTTAGGGTATTTATACTACCTTGCAACTCAGTTGCAAGTTTTTATGGGATAAAATGTAAGTTTATATTACGACATAATAATACTAGCATCACATAAATCTTCAATTTAACAGATAATTACTAGGGTTGGGGTTAGGTTAGGGTTAGGGTTAGGGCTAGGATCTCATTTAATAAAGTCTAAGTTTGAAACATACTTACCCCGTTCTTTGACTGCTGTTTAAACATGATATGTAGACATCTGTGGTATATCACCAAGAATGTGTGAAAGTTTCATCAAGATCCATTGACTGGTATGGAAGTAATTGCAGCTGGAGCCTTGTCATCCAATCACATCATCATGGCCCATTCCCACCACTCCTTTTTTCCACATCATCATCACGTCATATTATCATTTCTGCGCAACATTGCCCGTAAGTAAAAGTATGCGCGTGGACTTGTTTTTTTTTTTTTTTTTTTTTTTTTTTTTTTGAATTTAGCGTCTGATTTTTTCCTTCCTTTTGCCCTTTCTCTTTCTTTCCTTTTTTGATTTTTCCCTTTTTGGCAGGTTCATGGTACACCTTACTCGAAAACGACACATCTCAGAAACTTGCGGTTTTTTGCATCGGATTACCCGTTAAAAAATACTGCCCCTACGGGGCGGATTTTTAATTTTCGTGACGATTGGAGTACGGGAACATGCCAAAATGAGCAACAATGGATGTCTGCAAAGTTGTCAAAATGGCAATCGTAACCCCAACCCTCCCAAAACAATTGTTTTCGAGTTTTTCATCCAAAAACTTAATACGAATCACTAATCGGTTTTCTTCTTCGACCCTTCTGTTTCTCAATAAAAAAAGTCTTTAAAAAAATAGCGAAAAACACGTTTTTCAAAGAAAAAATGAAGTTAGGGTTAAGGTTAAGGTTACTTTTTAACCTTAACCTTAACCTTTAACCGCGTAGAGGGTTAGGGTATTTATACTACCTTGCAATTCAGTTGCAAGTTTTTATGGGATAAAATGTAAGTTTATATTACGACATAATAATACTAGCATCACATAAATCTTCAATTTAACAGATAATTACTAGGGTTGGGGTTAGGTTAGGGTTAGGGTTAGGGCTAGGATCTCATTTAATAAAGTCTAAGTTTGAAACATACTTACCCCGTTCTTTGACTGCTGTTTAAACATGATATGTAGACATCTGTGGTATATCACCAAGAATGTGTGAAAGTTTCATCAAGATCCATTGACTGGTATGGAAGTAATTGCAGCTGGAGCCTTGTCATCCAATCACATCATCATGGCCCATTCCCACCACTCCTTTTTTCCACATCATCATCACGTCATATTATCATTTCTGCGCAACATTGCCCGTAAGTAAAAGTATGCGCGTGGACTTGTTTTTTTTTTTTTTTTTTTTTTTTTTTTTTTGAATTTAGCGTCTGATTTTTTCCTTCCTTTTGCCCTTTCTCTTTCTTTCCTTTTTTGATTTTTCCCTTTTTGGCAGGTTCATGGTACACCTTACTCGAAAACGACACATCTCAGAAACTTGCGGTTTTTTGCATCGGATTACCCGTTAAAAAATACTGCCCCTACGGGGCGGATTTTTAATTTTCGTGACGATTGGAGTACGGGAACATGCCAAAATGAGCAACAATGGATGTCTGCAAAGTTGTCAAAATGGCAATCGTAACCCCAACCCTCCCAAAACAATTGTTTTCGAGTTTTTCATCCAAAAACTTAATACGAATCACTAATCGGTTTTCTTCTTCGACCCTTCTGTTTCTCAATAAAAAAAGTCTTTAAAAAAATAGCGAAAAACACGTTTTTCAAAGAAAAAATGAAGTTAGGGTTAAGGTTAAGGTTACTTTTTAACCTTAACCTTAACCTTTAACCGCGTAGAGGGTTAGGGTATTTATACTACCTTGCAACTCAGTTGCAAGTTTTTATGTGACCAACTTTAAGTTTTCATTTTATCTTAACGATATAAACTGTTTATTTTCCACGGTTACGGTTAAAAATTTGAGGTTAAGGTTACTTTTTAACCTTAACCTTAACCTTAACCTTTAACCGCGGAGAGGGTTAGGGTATTTATACTACCTTGCAACTCAGTTGCAAGTTTTTATGGGATAAAATGTAAGTTTATATTACGACATAATAATACTAGCATCACATAAATCTTCAATTTAACAGATAATTACTAGGGTTGGGGTTAGGTTAGGGTTAGGGTTAGGGCTAGGATCTCATTTAATAAAGTCTAAGTTTGAAACATACTTACCCCGTTCTTTGACTGCTGTTTAAACATGATATGTAGACATCTGTGGTATATCACCAAGAATGTGTGAAAGTTTCATCAAGATCCATTGACTGGTATGGAAGTAATTGCAGCTGGAGCCTTGTCATCCAATCACATCATCATGGCCCATTCCCACCACTCCTTTTTTCCACATCATCATCACGTCATATTATCATTTCTGCGCAACATTGCCCGTAAGTAAAAGTATGCGCGTGGACTTGTTTTTTTTTTTTTTTTTTTTTTTTTTTTTTTGAATTTAGCGTCTGATTTTTTCCTTCCTTTTGCCCTTTCTCTTTCTTTCCTTTTTTGATTTTTCCCTTTTTGGCAGGTTCATGGTACACCTTACTCGAAAACGACACATCTCAGAAACTTGCGGTTTTTTGCATCGGATTACCCGTTAAAAAATACTGCCCCTACGGGGCGGATTTTTAATTTTCGTGACGATTGGAGTACGGGAACATGCCAAAATGAGCAACAATGGATGTCTGCAAAGTTGTCAAAATGGCAATCGTAACCCCAACCCTCCCAAAACAATTGTTTTCGAGTTTTTCATCCAAAAACTTAATACGAATCACTAATCGGTTTTCTTCTTCGACCCTTCTGTTTCTCAATAAAAAAAGTCTTTAAAAAAATAGCGAAAAACACGTTTTTCAAAGAAAAAATGAAGTTAGGGTTAAGGTTAAGGTTACTTTTTAACCTTAACCTTAACCTTTAACCGCGTAGAGGGTTAGGGTATTTATACTACCTTGCAACTCAGTTGCAAGTTTTTATGTGACCAACTTTAAGTTTTCATTTTATCTTAACGATATAAACTGTTTATTTTCCACGGTTACGGTTAAAAATTTGAGGTTAAGGTTACTTTTTAACCTTAACCTTAACCTTAACCTTTAACCGCGGAGAGGGTTAGGGTATTTATACTACCTTGCAACTCAGTTGCAAGTTTTTATGGGATAAAATGTAAGTTTATATTACGACATAATAATACTAGCATCACATAAATCTTCAATTTAACAGATAATTACTAGGGTTGGGGTTAGGTTAGGGTTAGGGTTAGGGCTAGGATCTCATTTAATAAAGTCTAAGTTTGAAACATACTTACCCCGTTCTTTGACTGCTGTTTAAACATGATATGTAGACATCTGTGGTATATCACCAAGAATGTGTGAAAGTTTCATCAAGATCCATTGACTGGTATGGAAGTAATTGCAGCTGGAGCCTTGTCATCCAATCACATCATCATGGCCCATTCCCACCACTCCTTTTTTCCACATCATCATCACGTCATATTATCATTTCTGCGCAACATTGCCCGTAAGTAAAAGTATGCGCGTGGACTTGTTTTTTTTTTTTTTTTTTTTTTTTTTTTTTTGAATTTAGCGTCTGATTTTTTCCTTCCTTTTGCCCTTTCTCTTTCTTTCCTTTTTTGATTTTTCCCTTTTTGGCAGGTTCATGGTACACCTTACTCGAAAACGACACATCTCAGAAACTTGCGGTTTTTTGCATCGGATTACCCGTTAAAAAATACTGCCCCTACGGGGCGGATTTTTAATTTTCGTGACGATTGGAGTACGGGAACATGCCAAAATGAGCAACAATGGATGTCTGCAAAGTTGTCAAAATGGCAATCGTAACCCCAACCCTCCCAAAACAATTGTTTTCGAGTTTTTCATCCAAAAACTTAATACGAATCACTAATCGGTTTTCTTCTTCGACCCTTCTGTTTCTCAATAAAAAAAGTCTTTAAAAAAATAGCGAAAAACACGTTTTTCAAAGAAAAAATGAAGTTAGGGTTAAGGTTAAGGTTACTTTTTAACCTTAACCTTAACCTTTAACCGCGTAGAGGGTTAGGGTATTTATACTACCTTGCAACTCAGTTGCAAGTTTTTATGTGACCAACTTTAAGTTTTCATTTTATCTTAACGATATAAACTGTTTATTTTCCACGGTTACGGTTAAAAATTTGAGGTTAAGGTTACTTTTTAACCTTAACCTTAACCTTAACCTTTAACCGCGGAGAGGGTTAGGGTATTTATACTACCTTGCAACTCAGTTGCAAGTTTTTATGGGATAAAATGTAAGTTTATATTACGACATAATAATACTAGCATCACATAAATCTTCAATTTAACAGATAATTACTAGGGTTGGGGTTAGGTTAGGGTTAGGGTTAGGGCTAGGATCTCATTTAATAAAGTCTAAGTTTGAAACATACTTACCCCGTTCTTTGACTGCTGTTTAAACATGATATGTAGACATCTGTGGTATATCACCAAGAATGTGTGAAAGTTTCATCAAGATCCATTGACTGGTATGGAAGTAATTGCAGCTGGAGCCTTGTCATCCAATCACATCATCATGGCCCATTCCCACCACTCCTTTTTTCCACATCATCATCACGTCATATTATCATTTCTGCGCAACATTGCCCGTAAGTAAAAGTATGCGCGTGGACTTGTTTTTTTTTTTTTTTTTTTTTTTTTTTTTTTGAATTTAGCGTCTGATTTTTTCCTTCCTTTTGCCCTTTCTCTTTCTTTCCTTTTTTGATTTTTCCCTTTTTGGCAGGTTCATGGTACACCTTACTCGAAAACGACACATCTCAGAAACTTGCGGTTTTTTGCATCGGATTACCCGTTAAAAAATACTGCCCCTACGGGGCGGATTTTTAATTTTCGTGACGATTGGAGTACGGGAACATGCCAAAATGAGCAACAATGGATGTCTGCAAAGTTGTCAAAATGGCAATCGTAACCCCAACCCTCCCAAAACAATTGTTTTCGAGTTTTTCATCCAAAAACTTAATACGAATCACTAATCGGTTTTCTTCTTCGACCCTTCTGTTTCTCAATAAAAAAAGTCTTTAAAAAAATAGCGAAAAACACGTTTTTCAAAGAAAAAATGAAGTTAGGGTTAAGGTTAAGGTTACTTTTTAACCTTAACCTTAACCTTTAACCGCGTAGAGGGTTAGGGTATTTATACTACCTTGCAACTCAGTTGCAAGTTTTTATGTGACCAACTTTAAGTTTTCATTTTATCTTAACGATATAAACTGTTTATTTTCCACGGTTACGGTTAAAAATTTGAGGTTAAGGTTACTTTTTAACCTTAACCTTAACCTTAACCTTTAACCGCGGAGAGGGTTAGGGTATTTATACTACCTTGCAACTCAGTTGCAAGTTTTTATGGGATAAAATGTAAGTTTATATTACGACATAATAATACTAGCATCACATAAATCTTCAATTTAACAGATAATTACTAGGGTTGGGGTTAGGTTAGGGTTAGGGTTAGGGCTAGGATCTCATTTAATAAAGTCTAAGTTTGAAACATACTTACCCCGTTCTTTGACTGCTGTTTAAACATGATATGTAGACATCTGTGGTATATCACCAAGAATGTGTGAAAGTTTCATCAAGATCCATTGACTGGTATGGAAGTAATTGCAGCTGGAGCCTTGTCATCCAATCACATCATCATGGCCCATTCCCACCACTCCTTTTTTCCACATCATCATCACGTCATATTATCATTTCTGCGCAACATTGCCCGTAAGTAAAAGTATGCGCGTGGACTTGTTTTTTTTTTTTTTTTTTTTTTTTTTTTTTTGAATTTAGCGTCTGATTTTTTCCTTCCTTTTGCCCTTTCTCTTTCTTTCCTTTTTTGATTTTTCCCTTTTTGGCAGGTTCATGGTACACCTTACTCGAAAACGACACATCTCAGAAACTTGCGGTTTTTTGCATCGGATTACCCGTTAAAAAATACTGCCCCTACGGGGCGGATTTTTAATTTTCGTGACGATTGGAGTACGGGAACATGCCAAAATGAGCAACAATGGATGTCTGCAAAGTTGTCAAAATGGCAATCGTAACCCCAACCCTCCCAAAACAATTGTTTTCGAGTTTTTCATCCAAAAACTTAATACGAATCACTAATCGGTTTTCTTCTTCGACCCTTCTGTTTCTCAATAAAAAAAGTCTTTAAAAAAATAGCGAAAAACACGTTTTTCAAAGAAAAAATGAAGTTAGGGTTAAGGTTAAGGTTACTTTTTAACCTTAACCTTAACCTTTAACCGCGTAGAGGGTTAGGGTATTTATACTACCTTGCAACTCAGTTGCAAGTTTTTATGGGATAAAATGTAAGTTTATATTACGACATAATAATACTAGCATCACATAAATCTTCAATTTAACAGATAATTACTAGGGTTGGGGTTAGGTTAGGGTTAGGGTTAGGGCTAGGATCTCATTTAATAAAGTCTAAGTTTGAAACATACTTACCCCGTTCTTTGACTGCTGTTTAAACATGATATGTAGACATCTGTGGTATATCACCAAGAATGTGTGAAAGTTTCATCAAGATCCATTGACTGGTATGGAAGTAATTGCAGCTGGAGCCTTGTCATCCAATCACATCATCATGGCCCATTCCCACCACTCCTTTTTTCCACATCATCATCACGTCATATTATCATTTCTGCGCAACATTGCCCGTAAGTAAAAGTATGCGCGTGGACTTGTTTTTTTTTTTTTTTTTTTTTTTTTTTTTTGAATTTAGCGTCTGATTTTTTCCTTCCTTTTGCCCTTTCTCTTTCTTTCCTTTTTTGATTTTTCCCTTTTTGGCAGGTTCATGGTACACCTTACTCGAAAACGACACATCTCAGAAACTTGCGGTTTTTTGCATCGGATTACCCGTTAAAAAATACTGCCCCTACGGGGCGGATTTATAATTTTCGTGACGATTGGAGTACGGGAACATGCCAAAATGAGCAACAATGGATGTCTGCAAAGTTGTCAAAATGGCAATCGTAACCCCAACCCTCCCAAAACAATTGTTTTCGAGTTTTTCATCCAAAAACTTAATACGAATCACTAATCGGTTTTCTTCTTCGACCCTTCTGTTTCTCAATAAAAAAAGTCTTTAAAAAAATAGCGAAAAACACGTTTTTCAAAGAAAAAATGAAGTTAGGGTTAAGGTTAAGGTTACTTTTTAACCTTAACCTTAACCTTTAACCGCGTAGAGGGTTAGGGTATTTATACTACCTTGCAACTCAGTTGCAAGTTTTTATGGGATAAAATGTAAGTTTATATTACGACATAATAATACTAGCATCACATAAATCTTCAATTTAACAGATAATTACTAGGGTTGGGGTTAGGTTAGGGTTAGGGTTAGGGCTAGGATCTCATTTAATAAAGTCTAAGTTTGAAACATACTTACCCCGTTCTTTGACTGCTGTTTAAACATGATATGTAGACATCTGTGGTATATCACCAAGAATGTGTGAAAGTTTCATCAAGATCCATTGACTGGTATGGAAGTAATTGCAGCTGGAGCCTTGTCATCCAATCACATCATCATGGCCCATTCCCACCACTCCTTTTTTCCACATCATCATCACGTCATATTATCATTTCTGCGCAACATTGCCCGTAAGTAAAAGTATGCGCGTGGACTTGTTTTTTTTTTTTTTTTTTTTTTTTTTTTTGAATTTAGCGTCTGATTTTTTCCTTCCTTTTGCCCTTTCTCTTTCTTTCCTTTTTTGATTTTTCCCTTTTTGGCAGGTTCATGGTACACCTTACTCGAAAACGACACATCTCAGAAACTTGCGGTTTTTTGCATCGGATTACCCGTTAAAAAATACTGCCCCTATGGGGCGGATTTTTAATTTTCGTGACGATTGGAGTACGGGAACATGCCAAAATGAGCAACAATGGATGTCTGCAAAGTTGTCAAAATGGCAATCGTAACCCCAACCCTCCCAAAACAATTGTTTTCGAGTTTTTCATCCAAAAACTTAATACGAATCACTAATCGGTTTTCTTCTTCGACCCTTCTGTTTCTCAATAAAAAAAGTCTTTAAAAAAATAGCGAAAAACACGTTTTTCAAAGAAAAAATGAAGTTAGGGTTAAGGTTAAGGTTACTTTTTAACCTTAACCTTAACCTTTAACCGCGTAGAGGGTTAGGGTATTTATACTACCTTGCAACTCAGTTGCAAGTTTTTATGTGACCAACTTTAAGTTTTCATTTTATCTTAACGATATAAACTGTTTATTTTCCACGGTTACGGTTAAAAATTTGAGGTTAAGGTTACTTTTTAACCTTAACCTTAACCTTAACCTTTAACCGCGGAGAGGGTTAGGGTATTTATACTACCTTGCAACTCAGTTGCAAGTTTTTATGGGATAAAATGTAAGTTTATATTACGACATAATAATACTAGCATCACATAAATCTTCAATTTAACAGATAATTACTAGGGTTGGGGTTAGGTTAGGGTTAGGGTTAGGGCTAGGATCTCATTTAATAAAGTCTAAGTTTGAAACATACTTACCCCGTTCTTTGACTGCTGTTTAAACATGATATGTAGACATCTGTGGTATATCACCAAGAATGTGTGAAAGTTTCATCAAGATCCATTGACTGGTATGGAAGTAATTGCAGCTGGAGCCTTGTCATCCAATCACATCATCATGGCCCATTCCCACCACTCCTTTTTTCCACATCATCATCACGTCATATTATCATTTCTGCGCAACATTGCCCGTAAGTAAAAGTATGCGCGTGGACTTGTTTTTTTTTTTTTTTTTTTTTTTTTTTTTTTGAATTTAGCGTCTGATTTTTTCCTTCCTTTTGCCCTTTCTCTTTCTTTCCTTTTTTGATTTTTCCCTTTTTGGCAGGTTCATGGTACACCTTACTCGAAAACGACACATCTCAGAAACTTGCGGTTTTTTGCATCGGATTACCCGTTAAAAAATACTGCCCCTACGGGGCGGATTTTTAATTTTCGTGACGATTGGAGTACGGGAACATGCCAAAATGAGCAACAATGGATGTCTGCAAAGTTGTCAAAATGGCAATCGTAACCCCAACCCTCCCAAAACAATTGTTTTCGAGTTTTTCATCCAAAAACTTAATACGAATCACTAATCGGTTTTCTTCTTCGACCCTTCTGTTTCTCAATAAAAAAAGTCTTTAAAAAAATAGCGAAAAACACGTTTTTCAAAGAAAAAATGAAGTTAGGGTTAAGGTTAAGGTTACTTTTTAACCTTAACCTTAACCTTTAACCGCGTAGAGGGTTAGGGTATTTATACTACCTTGCAACTCAGTTGCAAGTTTTTATGGGATAAAATGTAAGTTTATATTACGACATAATAATACTAGCATCACATAAATCTTCAATTTAACAGATAATTACTAGGGTTGGGGTTAGGTTAGGGTTAGGGTTAGGGCTAGGATCTCATTTAATAAAGTCTAAGTTTGAAACATACTTACCCCGTTCTTTGACTGCTGTTTAAACATGATATGTAGACATCTGTGGTATATCACCAAGAATGTGTGAAAGTTTCATCAAGATCCATTGACTGGTATGGAAGTAATTGCAGCTGGAGCCTTGTCATCCAATCACATCATCATGGCCCATTCCCACCACTCCTTTTTTCCACATCATCATCACGTCATATTATCATTTCTGCGCAACATTGCCCGTAAGTAAAAGTATGCGCGTGGACTTGTTTTTTTTTTTTTTTTTTTTTTTTTTTTTTGAATTTAGCGTCTGATTTTTTCCTTCCTTTTGCCCTTTCTCTTTCTTTCCTTTTTTGATTTTTCCCTTTTTGGCAGGTTCATGGTACACCTTACTCGAAAACGACACATCTCAGAAACTTGCGGTTTTTTGCATCGGATTACCCGTTAAAAAATACTGCCCCTACGGGGCGGATTTTTAATTTTCGTGACGATTGGAGTACGGGAACATGCCAAAATGAGCAACAATGGATGTCTGCAAAGTTGTCAAAATGGCAATCGTAACCCCAACCCTCCCAAAACAATTGTTTTCGAGTTTTTCATCCAAAAACTTAATACGAATCACTAATCGGTTTTCTTCTTCGACCCTTCTGTTTCTCAATAAAAAAAGTCTTTAAAAAAATAGCGAAAAACACGTTTTTCAAAGAAAAAATGAAGTTAGGGTTAAGGTTAAGGTTACTTTTTAACCTTAACCTTAACCTTTAACCGCGTAGAGGGTTAGGGTATTTATACTACCTTGCAACTCAGTTGCAAGTTTTTATGTGACCAACTTTAAGTTTTCATTTTATCTTAACGATATAAACTGTTTATTTTCCACGGTTACGGTTAAAAATTTGAGGTTAAGGTTACTTTTTAACCTTAACCTTAACCTTAACCTTTAACCGCGGAGAGGGTTAGGGTATTTATACTACCTTGCAACTCAGTTGCAAGTTTTTATGGGATAAAATGTAAGTTTATATTACGACATAATAATACTAGCATCACATAAATCTTCAATTTAACAGATAATTACTAGGGTTGGGGTTAGGTTAGGGTTAGGGTTAGGGCTAGGATCTCATTTAATAAAGTCTAAGTTTGAAACATACTTACCCCGTTCTTTGACTGCTGTTTAAACATGATATGTAGACATCTGTGGTATATCACCAAGAATGTGTGAAAGTTTCATCAAGATCCATTGACTGGTATGGAAGTAATTGCAGCTGGAGCCTTGTCATCCAATCACATCATCATGGCCCATTCCCACCACTCCTTTTTTCCACATCATCATCACGTCATATTATCATTTCTGCGCAACATTGCCCGTAAGTAAAAGTATGCGCGTGGACTTGTTTTTTTTTTTTTTTTTTTTTTTTTTTTTTTGAATTTAGCGTCTGATTTTTTCCTTCCTTTTGCCCTTTCTCTTTCTTTCCTTTTTTGATTTTTCCCTTTTTGGCAGGTTCATGGTACACCTTACTCGAAAACGACACATCTCAGAAACTTGCGGTTTTTTGCATCGGATTACCCGTTAAAAAATACTGCCCCTACGGGGCGGATTTTTAATTTTCGTGACGATTGGAGTACGGGAACATGCCAAAATGAGCAACAATGGATGTCTGCAAAGTTGTCAAAATGGCAATCGTAACCCCAACCCTCCCAAAACAATTGTTTTCGAGTTTTTCATCCAAAAACTTAATACGAATCACTAATCGGTTTTCTTCTTCGACCCTTCTGTTTCTCAATAAAAAAAGTCTTTAAAAAAATAGCGAAAAACACGTTTTTCAAAGAAAAAATGAAGTTAGGGTTAAGGTTAAGGTTACTTTTTAACCTTAACCTTAACCTTTAACCGCGTAGAGGGTTAGGGTATTTATACTACCTTGCAACTCAGTTGCAAGTTTTTATGGGATAAAATGTAAGTTTATATTACGACATAATAATACTAGCATCACATAAATCTTCAATTTAACAGATAATTACTAGGGTTGGGGTTAGGTTAGGGTTAGGGTTAGGGCTAGGATCTCATTTAATAAAGTCTAAGTTTGAAACATACTTACCCCGTTCTTTGACTGCTGTTTAAACATGATATGTAGACATCTGTGGTATATCACCAAGAATGTGTGAAAGTTTCATCAAGATCCATTGACTGGTATGGAAGTAATTGCAGCTGGAGCCTTGTCATCCAATCACATCATCATGGCCCATTCCCACCACTCCTTTTTTCCACATCATCATCACGTCATATTATCATTTCTGCGCAACATTGCCCGTAAGTAAAAGTATGCGCGTGGACTTGTTTTTTTTTTTTTTTTTTTTTTTTTTTTTTGAATTTAGCGTCTGATTTTTTCCTTCCTTTTGCCCTTTCTCTTTCTTTCCTTTTTTGATTTTTCCCTTTTTGGCAGGTTCATGGTACACCTTACTCGAAAACGACACATCTCAGAAACTTGCGGTTTTTTGCATCGGATTACCCGTTAAAAAATACTGCCCCTACGGGGCGGATTTTTAATTTTCGTGACGATTGGAGTACGGGAACATGCCAAAATGAGCAACAATGGATGTCTGCAAAGTTGTCAAAATGGCAATCGTAACCCCAACCCTCCCAAAACAATTGTTTTCGAGTTTTTCATCCAAAAACTTAATACGAATCACTAATCGGTTTTCTTCTTCGACCCTTCTGTTTCTCAATAAAAAAAGTCTTTAAAAAAATAGCGAAAAACACGTTTTTCAAAGAAAAAATGAAGTTAGGGTTAAGGTTAAGGTTACTTTTTAACCTTAACCTTAACCTTTAACCGCGTAGAGGGTTAGGGTATTTATACTACCTTGCAACTCAGTTGCAAGTTTTTATGGGATAAAATGTAAGTTTATATTACGACATAATAATACTAGCATCACATAAATCTTCAATTTAACAGATAATTACTAGGGTTGGGGTTAGGTTAGGGTTAGGGTTAGGGCTAGGATCTCATTTAATAAAGTCTAAGTTTGAAACATACTTACCCCGTTCTTTGACTGCTGTTTAAACATGATATGTAGACATCTGTGGTATATCACCAAGAATGTGTGAAAGTTTCATCAAGATCCATTGACTGGTATGGAAGTAATTGCAGCTGGAGCCTTGTCATCCAATCACATCATCATGGCCCATTCCCACCACTCCTTTTTTCCACATCATCATCACGTCATATTATCATTTCTGCGCAACATTGCCCGTAAGTAAAAGTATGCGCGTGGACTTGTTTTTTTTTTTTTTTTTTTTTTTTTTTTTTGAATTTAGCGTCTGATTTTTTCCTTCCTTTTGCCCTTTCTCTTTCTTTCCTTTTTTGATTTTTCCCTTTTTGGCAGGTTCATGGTACACCTTACTCGAAAACGACACATCTCAGAAACTTGCGGTTTTTTGCATCGGATTACCCGTTAAAAAATACTGCCCCTACGGGGCGGATTTTTAATTTTCGTGACGATTGGAGTACGGGAACATGCCAAAATGAGCAACAATGGATGTCTGCAAAGTTGTCAAAATGGCAATCGTAACCCCAACCCTCCCAAAACAATTGTTTTCGAGTTTTTCATCCAAAAACTTAATACGAATCACTAATCGGTTTTCTTCTTCGACCCTTCTGTTTCTCAATAAAAAAAGTCTTTAAAAAAATAGCGAAAAACACGTTTTTCAAAGAAAAAATGAAGTTAGGGTTAAGGTTAAGGTTACTTTTTAACCTTAACCTTAACCTTTAACCGCGTAGAGGGTTAGGGTATTTATACTACCTTGCAACTCAGTTGCAAGTTTTTATGGGATAAAATGTAAGTTTATATTACGACATAATAATACTAGCATCACATAAATCTTCAATTTAACAGATAATTACTAGGGTTGGGGTTAGGTTAGGGTTAGGGTTAGGGCTAGGATCTCATTTAATAAAGTCTAAGTTTGAAACATACTTACCCCGTTCTTTGACTGCTGTTTAAACATGATATGTAGACATCTGTGGTATATCACCAAGAATGTGTGAAAGTTTCATCAAGATCCATTGACTGGTATGGAAGTAATTGCAGCTGGAGCCTTGTCATCCAATCACATCATCATGGCCCATTCCCACCACTCCTTTTTTCCACATCATCATCACGTCATATTATCATTTCTGCGCAACATTGCCCGTAAGTAAAAGTATGCGCGTGGACTTGTTTTTTTTTTTTTTTTTTTTTTTTTTTTTTGAATTTAGCGTCTGATTTTTTCCTTCCTTTTGCCCTTTCTCTTTCTTTCCTTTTTTGATTTTTCCCTTTTTGGCAGGTTCATGGTACACCTTACTCGAAAACGACACATCTCAGAAACTTGCGGTTTTTTGCATCGGATTACCCGTTAAAAAATACTGCCCCTACGGGGCGGATTTATAATTTTCGTGACGATTGGAGTACGGGAACATGCCAAAATGAGCAACAATGGATGTCTGCAAAGTTGTCAAAATGGCAATCGTAACCCCAACCCTCCCAAAACAATTGTTTTCGAGTTTTTCATCCAAAAACTTAATACGAATCACTAATCGGTTTTCTTCTTCGACCCTTCTGTTTCTCAATAAAAAAAGTCTTTAAAAAAATAGCGAAAAACACGTTTTTCAAAGAAAAAATGAAGTTAGGGTTAAGGTTAAGGTTACTTTTTAACCTTAACCTTAACCTTTAACCGCGTAGAGGGTTAGGGTATTTATACTACCTTGCAACTCAGTTGCAAGTTTTTATGGGATAAAATGTAAGTTTATATTACGACATAATAATACTAGCATCACATAAATCTTCAATTTAACAGATAATTACTAGGGTTGGGGTTAGGTTAGGGTTAGGGTTAGGGCTAGGATCTCATTTAATAAAGTCTAAGTTTGAAACATACTTACCCCGTTCTTTGACTGCTGTTTAAACATGATATGTAGACATCTGTGGTATATCACCAAGAATGTGTGAAAGTTTCATCAAGATCCATTGACTGGTATGGAAGTAATTGCAGCTGGAGCCTTGTCATCCAATCACATCATCATGGCCCATTCCCACCACTCCTTTTTTCCACATCATCATCACGTCATATTATCATTTCTGCGCAACATTGCCCGTAAGTAAAAGTATGCGCGTGGACTTGTTTTTTTTTTTTTTTTTTTTTTTTTTTTTTGAATTTAGCGTCTGATTTTTTCCTTCCTTTTGCCCTTTCTCTTTCTTTCCTTTTTTGATTTTTCCCTTTTTGGCAGGTTCATGGTACACCTTACTCGAAAACGACACATCTCAGAAACTTGCGGTTTTTTGCATCGGATTACCCGTTAAAAAATACTGCCCCTACGGGGCGGATTTTTAATTTTCGTGACGATTGGAGTACGGGAACATGCCAAAATGAGCAACAATGGATGTCTGCAAAGTTGTCAAAATGGCAATCGTAACCCCAACCCTCCCAAAACAATTGTTTTCGAGTTTTTCATCCAAAAACTTAATACGAATCACTAATCGGTTTTCTTCTTCGACCCTTCTGTTTCTCAATAAAAAAAGTCTTTAAAAAAATAGCGAAAAACACGTTTTTCAAAGAAAAAATGAAGTTAGGGTTAAGGTTAAGGTTACTTTTTAACCTTAACCTTAACCTTTAACCGCGTAGAGGGTTAGGGTATTTATACTACCTTGCAACTCAGTTGCAAGTTTTTATGGGATAAAATGTAAGTTTATATTACGACATAATAATACTAGCATCACATAAATCTTCAATTTAACAGATAATTACTAGGGTTGGGGTTAGGTTAGGGTTAGGGTTAGGGCTAGGATCTCATTTAATAAAGTCTAAGTTTGAAACATACTTACCCCGTTCTTTGACTGCTGTTTAAACATGATATGTAGACATCTGTGGTATATCACCAAGAATGTGTGAAAGTTTCATCAAGATCCATTGACTGGTATGGAAGTAATTGCAGCTGGAGCCTTGTCATCCAATCACATCATCATGGCCCATTCCCACCACTCCTTTTTTCCACATCATCATCACGTCATATTATCATTTCTGCGCAACATTGCCCGTAAGTAAAAGTATGCGCGTGGACTTGTTTTTTTTTTTTTTTTTTTTTTTTTTTTTTGAATTTAGCGTCTGATTTTTTCCTTCCTTTTGCCCTTTCTCTTTCTTTCCTTTTTTGATTTTTCCCTTTTTGGCAGGTTCATGGTACACCTTACTCGAAAACGACACATCTCAGAAACTTGCGGTTTTTTGCATCGGATTACCCGTTAAAAAATACTGCCCCTACGGGGCGGATTTTTAATTTTCGTGACGATTGGAGTACGGGAACATGCCAAAATGAGCAACAATGGATGTCTGCAAAGTTGTCAAAATGGCAATCGTAACCCCAACCCTCCCAAAACAATTGTTTTCGAGTTTTTCATCCAAAAACTTAATACGAATCACTAATCGGTTTTCTTCTTCGACCCTTCTGTTTCTCAATAAAAAAAGTCTTTAAAAAAATAGCGAAAAACACGTTTTTCAAAGAAAAAATGAAGTTAGGGTTAAGGTTAAGGTTACTTTTTAACCTTAACCTTAACCTTTAACCGCGTAGAGGGTTAGGGTATTTATACTACCTTGCAACTCAGTTGCAAGTTTTTATGGGATAAAATGTAAGTTTATATTACGACATAATAATACTAGCATCACATAAATCTTCAATTTAACAGATAATTACTAGGGTTGGGGTTAGGTTAGGGTTAGGGTTAGGGCTAGGATCTCATTTAATAAAGTCTAAGTTTGAAACATACTTACCCCGTTCTTTGACTGCTGTTTAAACATGATATGTAGACATCTGTGGTATATCACCAAGAATGTGTGAAAGTTTCATCAAGATCCATTGACTGGTATGGAAGTAATTGCAGCTGGAGCCTTGTCATCCAATCACATCATCATGGCCCATTCCCACCACTCCTTTTTTCCACATCATCATCACGTCATATTATCATTTCTGCGCAACATTGCCCGTAAGTAAAAGTATGCGCGTGGACTTGTTTTTTTTTTTTTTTTTTTTTTTTTTTTTTGAATTTAGCGTCTGATTTTTTCCTTCCTTTTGCCCTTTCTCTTTCTTTCCTTTTTTGATTTTTCCCTTTTTGGCAGGTTCATGGTACACCTTACTCGAAAACGACACATCTCAGAAACTTGCGGTTTTTTGCATCGGATTACCCGTTAAAAAATACTGCCCCTACGGGGCGGATTTATAATTTTCGTGACGATTGGAGTACGGGAACATGCCAAAATGAGCAACAATGGATGTCTGCAAAGTTGTCAAAATGGCAATCGTAACCCCAACCCTCCCAAAACAATTGTTTTCGAGTTTTTCATCCAAAAACTTAATACGAATCACTAATCGGTTTTCTTCTTCGACCCTTCTGTTTCTCAATAAAAAAAGTCTTTAAAAAAATAGCGAAAAACACGTTTTTCAAAGAAAAAATGAAGTTAGGGTTAAGGTTAAGGTTACTTTTTAACCTTAACCTTAACCTTTAACCGCGTAGAGGGTTAGGGTATTTATACTACCTTGCAACTCAGTTGCAAGTTTTTATGGGATAAAATGTAAGTTTATATTACGACATAATAATACTAGCATCACATAAATCTTCAATTTAACAGATAATTACTAGGGTTGGGGTTAGGTTAGGGTTAGGGTTAGGGCTAGGATCTCATTTAATAAAGTCTAAGTTTGAAACATACTTACCCCGTTCTTTGACTGCTGTTTAAACATGATATGTAGACATCTGTGGTATATCACCAAGAATGTGTGAAAGTTTCATCAAGATCCATTGACTGGTATGGAAGTAATTGCAGCTGGAGCCTTGTCATCCAATCACATCATCATGGCCCATTCCCACCACTCCTTTTTTCCACATCATCATCACGTCATATTATCATTTCTGCGCAACATTGCCCGTAAGTAAAAGTATGCGCGTGGACTTGTTTTTTTTTTTTTTTTTTTTTTTTTTTTTTGAATTTAGCGTCTGATTTTTTCCTTCCTTTTGCCCTTTCTCTTTCTTTCCTTTTTTGATTTTTCCCTTTTTGGCAGGTTCATGGTACACCTTACTCGAAAACGACACATCTCAGAAACTTGCGGTTTTTTGCATCGGATTACCCGTTAAAAAATACTGCCCCTACGGGGCGGATTTTTAATTTTCGTGACGATTGGAGTACGGGAACATGCCAAAATGAGCAACAATGGATGTCTGCAAAGTTGTCAAAATGGCAATCGTAACCCCAACCCTCCCAAAACAATTGTTTTCGAGTTTTTCATCCAAAAACTTAATACGAATCACTAATCGGTTTTCTTCTTCGACCCTTCTGTTTCTCAATAAAAAAAGTCTTTAAAAAAATAGCGAAAAACACGTTTTTCAAAGAAAAAATGAAGTTAGGGTTAAGGTTAAGGTTACTTTTTAACCTTAACCTTAACCTTTAACCGCGTAGAGGGTTAGGGTATTTATACTACCTTGCAACTCAGTTGCAAGTTTTTATGGGATAAAATGTAAGTTTATATTACGACATAATAATACTAGCATCACATAAATCTTCAATTTAACAGATAATTACTAGGGTTGGGGTTAGGTTAGGGTTAGGGTTAGGGCTAGGATCTCATTTAATAAAGTCTAAGTTTGAAACATACTTACCCCGTTCTTTGACTGCTGTTTAAACATGATATGTAGACATCTGTGGTATATCACCAAGAATGTGTGAAAGTTTCATCAAGATCCATTGACTGGTATGGAAGTAATTGCAGCTGGAGCCTTGTCATCCAATCACATCATCATGGCCCATTCCCACCACTCCTTTTTTCCACATCATCATCACGTCATATTATCATTTCTGCGCAACATTGCCCGTAAGTAAAAGTATGCGCGTGGACTTGTTTTTTTTTTTTTTTTTTTTTTTTTTTTTTGAATTTAGCGTCTGATTTTTTCCTTCCTTTTGCCCTTTCTCTTTCTTTCCTTTTTTGATTTTTCCCTTTTTGGCAGGTTCATGGTACACCTTACTCGAAAACGACACATCTCAGAAACTTGCGGTTTTTTGCATCGGATTACCCGTTAAAAAATACTGCCCCTACGGGGCGGATTTTTAATTTTCGTGACGATTGGAGTACGGGAACATGCCAAAATGAGCAACAATGGATGTCTGCAAAGTTGTCAAAATGGCAATCGTAACCCCAACCCTCCCAAAACAATTGTTTTCGAGTTTTTCATCCAAAAACTTAATACGAATCACTAATCGGTTTTCTTCTTCGACCCTTCTGTTTCTCAATAAAAAAAGTCTTTAAAAAAATAGCGAAAAACACGTTTTTCAAAGAAAAAATGAAGTTAGGGTTAAGGTTAAGGTTACTTTTTAACCTTAACCTTAACCTTTAACCGCGTAGAGGGTTAGGGTATTTATACTACCTTGCAACTCAGTTGCAAGTTTTTATGTGACCAACTTTAAGTTTTCATTTTATCTTAACGATATAAACTGTTTATTTTCCACGGTTACGGTTAAAAATTTGAGGTTAAGGTTACTTTTTAACCTTAACCTTAACCTTAACCTTTAACCGCGGAGAGGGTTAGGGTATTTATACTACCTTGCAACTCAGTTGCAAGTTTTTATGGGATAAAATGTAAGTTTATATTACGACATAATAATACTAGCATCACATAAATCTTCAATTTAACAGATAATTACTAGGGTTGGGGTTAGGTTAGGGTTAGGGTTAGGGCTAGGATCTCATTTAATAAAGTCTAAGTTTGAAACATACTTACCCCGTTCTTTGACTGCTGTTTAAACATGATATGTAGACATCTGTGGTATATCACCAAGAATGTGTGAAAGTTTCATCAAGATCCATTGACTGGTATGGAAGTAATTGCAGCTGGAGCCTTGTCATCCAATCACATCATCATGGCCCATTCCCACCACTCCTTTTTTCCACATCATCATCACGTCATATTATCATTTCTGCGCAACATTGCCCGTAAGTAAAAGTATGCGCGTGGACTTGTTTTTTTTTTTTTTTTTTTTTTTTTTTTTTTGAATTTAGCGTCTGATTTTTTCCTTCCTTTTGCCCTTTCTCTTTCTTTCCTTTTTTGATTTTTCCCTTTTTGGCAGGTTCATGGTACACCTTACTCGAAAACGACACATCTCAGAAACTTGCGGTTTTTTGCATCGGATTACCCGTTAAAAAATACTGCCCCTACGGGGCGGATTTTTAATTTTCGTGACGATTGGAGTACGGGAACATGCCAAAATGAGCAACAATGGATGTCTGCAAAGTTGTCAAAATGGCAATCGTAACCCCAACCCTCCCAAAACAATTGTTTTCGAGTTTTTCATCCAAAAACTTAATACGAATCACTAATCGGTTTTCTTCTTCGACCCTTCTGTTTCTCAATAAAAAAAGTCTTTAAAAAAATAGCGAAAAACACGTTTTTCAAAGAAAAAATGAAGTTAGGGTTAAGGTTAAGGTTACTTTTTAACCTTAACCTTAACCTTTAACCGCGTAGAGGGTTAGGGTATTTATACTACCTTGCAACTCAGTTGCAAGTTTTTATGGGATAAAATGTAAGTTTATATTACGACATAATAATACTAGCATCACATAAATCTTCAATTTAACAGATAATTACTAGGGTTGGGGTTAGGTTAGGGTTAGGGTTAGGGCTAGGATCTCATTTAATAAAGTCTAAGTTTGAAACATACTTACCCCGTTCTTTGACTGCTGTTTAAACATGATATGTAGACATCTGTGGTATATCACCAAGAATGTGTGAAAGTTTCATCAAGATCCATTGACTGGTATGGAAGTAATTGCAGCTGGAGCCTTGTCATCCAATCACATCATCATGGCCCATTCCCACCACTCCTTTTTTCCACATCATCATCACGTCATATTATCATTTCTGCGCAACATTGCCCGTAAGTAAAAGTATGCGCGTGGACTTGTTTTTTTTTTTTTTTTTTTTTTTTTTTTTTGAATTTAGCGTCTGATTTTTTCCTTCCTTTTGCCCTTTCTCTTTCTTTCCTTTTTTGATTTTTCCCTTTTTGGCAGGTTCATGGTACACCTTACTCGAAAACGACACATCTCAGAAACTTGCGGTTTTTTGCATCGGATTACCCGTTAAAAAATACTGCCCCTACGGGGCGGATTTTTAATTTTCGTGACGATTGGAGTACGGGAACATGCCAAAATGAGCAACAATGGATGTCTGCAAAGTTGTCAAAATGGCAATCGTAACCCCAACCCTCCCAAAACAATTGTTTTCGAGTTTTTCATCCAAAAACTTAATACGAATCACTAATCGGTTTTCTTCTTCGACCCTTCTGTTTCTCAATAAAAAAAGTCTTTAAAAAAATAGCGAAAAACACGTTTTTCAAAGAAAAAATGAAGTTAGGGTTAAGGTTAAGGTTACTTTTTAACCTTAACCTTAACCTTTAACCGCGTAGAGGGTTAGGGTATTTATACTACCTTGCAACTCAGTTGCAAGTTTTTATGTGACCAACTTTAAGTTTTCATTTTATCTTAACGATATAAACTGTTTATTTTCCACGGTTACGGTTAAAAATTTGAGGTTAAGGTTACTTTTTAACCTTAACCTTAACCTTAACCTTTAACCGCGGAGAGGGTTAGGGTATTTATACTACCTTGCAACTCAGTTGCAAGTTTTTATGGGATAAAATGTAAGTTTATATTACGACATAATAATACTAGCATCACATAAATCTTCAATTTAACAGATAATTACTAGGGTTGGGGTTAGGTTAGGGTTAGGGTTAGGGCTAGGATCTCATTTAATAAAGTCTAAGTTTGAAACATACTTACCCCGTTCTTTGACTGCTGTTTAAACATGATATGTAGACATCTGTGGTATATCACCAAGAATGTGTGAAAGTTTCATCAAGATCCATTGACTGGTATGGAAGTAATTGCAGCTGGAGCCT